>JAXQQM020082541.1:0-181219 GCA_034641835.2 Pinus albicaulis
CCAAAGACAGAGTTACTAATGGCCATTACTAAACCATTCCAACTCTCTGGCAATGAGCACAAGAATAACAGAGCTCTAACTTCATCATCAAATTTTACCCCTACAAAACTTAACTGACTGGTAACTGTATTAAAATCATTTAAATGGTCTGCAACAGATCCACCTTCTGACATCTTCATATTAAATAATTGTTTCATAAGAAATACCTTGTTTGAGGCTGAGGGTTTTTCATATAGTTTCGCCAACGTCTGCATCAAACCCTCTGTTGTTGTTTCCTTCGAAATATTGAAGGCGACTGATGCCGCAAGGCAAAACCGTACTGTTCCAAGTGCCTTTCTATTGAGAATGTTCCATTCCGCGTCTGTCATGGCCACCGACTTCTTTTCTTTTCCGCTCAATGGTAGGTATAGATCTTTCTGATACATATAATATTCCATATGCATCTTCCACAGCGGGAAGTTTTAGCCATTAAATTTCTCGACCCTAAACTTAGCATCTTTCGCCATTTCTCCCACTCGAACCAGGAACCCTTCTTTCCTGCGAGTTTATCAGCCAAATATACCTTCGACTCTGATACTAGTTGTTAGAAAATTAAATATTATAGAGCAATTCAACACATGAAATATGTGGAAAATACAAGCACACAAAACACATAAAACTAGAGACACACAGATATACCTGGTTCACCCAGTTTGGGCTACGTCCACCCCGAATAGCCAATCCTTCCTTTCTATTATCTAGCAAAATGAAGAGAAAAAACCTACAGCAGATCCACTGTAATATCCTCTATTCTCTCTCACAGTCTCCCTATCTATTTCCCGCTCAAGGAATACACATACAATGCACAGCCGCAATACAATACCCTCATAAAAGCGAGGGGGTTTCCTTCTAGGGAAAAAAACCCTAAAATAAACATAACTTCTACCGTCAGATCATTTGCCTAATGAACGACCCAAATTGACTAGAAATTACTATACTTTTATAAGGTAATTTTACATCTGTTTTTAGCTTCGGGGGCACTGCCCCCAAAACCCCCCGCCAGAGGGGGGCTCCATAAATTTGCAGCCACCCCCCATGGACCCCCCAGGCACCGTTTAATTACAGGCGGTGTTGCCACCCCATTAAGGTACAGGGGTCCAATGCTGTGATACAAAATAAACAAGATAATCAGGCTCCACACCCAACAATAATTGAGGACGTATGATAGGCTGAGGGTTGTGCCGGACTGGGTATGGAGCTGGAAGTGTAGGTTGATTTTGGACCCCTACTCCCATTGGTAGGTTGGTCATTCCCAGGGGTCGCTGCCAATTCTGAGGCCAATTAGTGGTTTGAGAAGGGGATGTTGGCCACTGGGCTTGATATGAAGTGTTTTTCCAATAAGGAGGAGAACAGGGAAAGCTTGGCCAATTATTCCCTGATGAGGTTTGTGTTGGCCAGAGTGGTATAGGAAATGACTGGGTCGGCCAAGTGGAAAAAGGGTTTTGATTTTTCCAAGCTACTGCAAGGTTTTGTTGGTTAAACTGTGGAGTAGAAAAGAACTGAGGCAGGTCTTGAGGCATACCTAGTCGTGCCTGCCATTTTCGACGTTGATTCATTAGGTAGACTAGTTCTGTCTCTTCCTCTGCTTCCTTGTAAACTACTTTCAGCTTCGAGAGTGAAGGGAAATGGTCCGTGGTATGGTCCTTAGTGCAGATGGCACAGGTCTAAACTATGTCTAAGGGGCATTCCCTTTGGTTATGCTTCTTTCGACAGCGTGGGCTAAAGACGGCCAAGTTTTTCTTGGCTTGTAAGACATCAAGCTGTGTTTTCAAAGTACCCAAAATGTCAGTTTTAAAATTTTGCAAGAGATTACCAAACTCTTCTCTAGTTACGTTGCCACAAGGTTTCTTAAGGTATTTTTTTATTGAGTCACGTTCACTTGGCTTATTACGTGTACTACCCCAAGAGAACCTAATACACAGGGAAACAATCTCATCATATTCTTCTTGGGAAATGTCCCCTTTTCCCATTATGTTAAGTGTTTCAACCCAGTCTTCTTTCATTCGCTTAATCATTGTAGCTTTTAAGATGTCTTTGGATAGTGTAGTATATGGAGACCTTTGTAAATTGTATTGAAATATTTCTATGTATTCTTCTAATGTTTCATTGTCCCTTGCAGACATATTGAAGATTTCATTTTTTGGTTCTCGAGTCTGGCAATAGCCTTGATATTTATTAAGAAAAATGTTCTTCATTTAGTCCCAGTTATTAATGGTTCCCCCACCTAGTCCCATGAACCAGCATAATGTTGTTCCCTTTAAAGTAGAGGGAAATAGTTTCAGTTTCTGAGGGTTGGTGGTGTATTCATACCCCCTACATAGGACATCGAATTCAAATAAGAATGCATCAGGATATTTCGTGGCCAACCCATGGAAGGTGCGGATGTTTTGTAAGGGAATGGCTTTCATAGGGGCATTTGCAGCATGATCAACTATGGGGTACTCCAATGTTGATGTCTTCCTCTGATTTTGGTTTTGATTGTTTTCCATTTGATTAAATATGTGCCAATAATATTCAGGAATTTCTTGTTCTGGAGGAGTAATCCTGAGGGGATTTAGGCTTTGAAGCTTCTATTTGTGTTGCACCGCTAGTTTCTCCTTCCCCTTCCTATAAGTTGCAAGAACCTCCCTCTCTTGAAGGGTCAATACCTATATGATCGGCAGTCAGAAGGCTTAGTTCAGATCCTTCCGTCTCACTGTGAATCTCGATGTGGGCTACATACGGTGAGGCTATCGCCTGAGGGAGAGTAGTAGGACTTTGAGTGGGAATTATTATGGGTCCTACAGATGCCTGGGATTCATCTTTCTTAATGGTTTCGTCTATATATTTTGTTCTTCCAAAGATCACCGGTCCCTTGGATTTTGGGGATTTTTGCGGATGATTTCAATTGGTTTCTATCTTTTTCTTCCTAGTCATAAAACAAGAGCACCTACTCTACCAATCTTTGCACAATTTACTGATAAGCGAGCTAGGGAGTAGGCGTTTTTCTTGCCGGTAAGCAGGTTCTTACCTCTCGTTTTTAATACCCAATTCTTCACAGCAATGGAGAAAGATAAATAAAGGGTATCACTTTTAACACTCTCCCCAGCAACTGCGCCAAAAATGTCGGTTCACAAAGGTGGATTGTTATAGGAAACCTCTAAGCTCCTCATTCATTTATCAACCCAGTGTAAGTCCTCTTATTTCAAGAGTGTAATCATATTATATGCAAGTGAGATCGAACGATAGTTACTCTATATTTCTTATGAAAAGGATTATCTAATTCTCGAAATTCAGTCAACTCAAAGAGAATTGAAATGGTATAATGTAGCTAACTACTCTGTCTAGCTCAGAAGGAGAGAAACATATGATTGAACAGCATAATTGAAAAACAACCTAAATGAATTGAACAACAACCTAAATGAATTGAACATCAATTTGAATGAATTGAACAACAACTACTTATATAATTTTTGCAATGGAATTCTCTTTGCAAACTAACTAATTGACATCTTTCTATAATTAATAAAAAATTGGATGCCTTATTGTACTGAGGGAGCGATCTAATTCTTAGAAATAGATAATATTGAATAGTAATTACTCTAAGATTCATAAAGCGACTATAAAGGCGTTGGGAGAAAATGAAAACATCTAACAGCGATAAATCATTACTATAAACCAGAAAGCACAAATGCTAAACTATTCTTATGAAAGAGAAACTGTAACCTCATGTGTTTCTATTTTATCAAGTGGAAAGGTAATTCACAAACTGCATCAGATAACTGGACATCAATTATGTAACTAACGCACAACATGGAAATTGGTGAGGAAACTCCCAGGGGCTGGGCCCAAACCACCAGAAGTTCTAACACAATGAAAAAATCAAAAGATCATTGTTCAAAACATCAAGACTCTTTATTAAATTGAAGGATAATACAGGGATACAACTGAACAGTTATGTCACGATACGTTGATTACAGAAGGAAATTCCTATTCAACTCCCCTATCTAGCTCATCCTTCGTCCTTTTAAAGGCGTTTTCACGTAGTGAGACGATATTTTCCAAACGACAGCCTACTGCTCGTGGTTGTCGTTTGGGTTCTCGAGCTTTGATCTATATTTCTGCCTTCTGTCAGTTTCTGGGAGTTACTGATATTTTGCGAGTCTCTTTCTGTCAGCTATCTTTCGTTTAACGTTGGTTAATTTGTTCTGCTTTCCTAGACATAGAGATACAATAAATCAAATTTCTGTTATAAAACATTCCTTTTGTCATTAGCCCGATTGTCCTGATTTTCATAAATCTTCTTTTTATTTATTGTTAAGATGAGGAAGAAATCCTAAAAATGTATCACAATTCGAAATAATCATAGGGTGAAAACATACCTTAATTCCTGCCCAACAATGTGTACATATAAAACCATGTTTCCAAGATCCAAGTACCTAGGTACAACCATCCTCCAAAGCATTAGGTCTGCTAGTTTTCCTATGAAATTGATTGTGGGGGAATCCCTTTTTATTCTTTCAAGCCTTTTGAGGCATTTTTCCTTGATAAAATTATTGTATATGTAAATATCTTTGATGTCCTATAATAAAGGTAATTTAACAAAAATTATTCAACTCCCCTAGTAGTTCAACCTCTTTAGGTGTATGTGACTTTTTGATGGTCAATCTCTTAGGGAAACGAGGAATTTCTTGAGGAACATGTTTCTATTCCCCTTTCTTGGTACATTATTGTGGGGAATTTTGAGGAGGATTCCTTAGTACCTTCCCCAATATAAATTTTATCTCTTTAATTTCCATATAATAAGTTTGGTAAGTATTTTATCCATGATAAACAGGTTTTCTTGTGTATTATTAGGATTTTTGGTAGGTTATGCATGATGTTGAGGCTTCTTTGGTGGAGTATTATTATGAGGTATGTTAGATTGTTGAGGAGGAGACATTAGTGCCATGCGTTGAGTCATAAGAAGCCTCTAAACTTGGGAATATTTATTCCATTGATGGGGATGATTTTGGAATGGTTGGTAAGGAGTGATGACAGGAGGGCTTGGGTATTGCCATGGAGAAAGCATGGACCAAGGTGAGGGACTAGGCAAGCACCATGGATGATATTGAAATTGTGTAGGGTAATAATTGAAACAATATGAAGATTTATAACCCATACCTTATTGATAAGGCCTTAGTGATGCTAATATATTTTTATTAATGAAGCATAATGGCTCCATGCCCCTTCAACTCCTTCGTGGACAAATTTTAATCCTATAAAGGAAGTAAATTTGTCAATAGAGTGTTTTTCTTCATAAAGTGCAAATATTCCTATATTATCATAGTGGACATTCATTATGAAGGCTCCTTTTGGTGCACTTAGCACATAAAACAACTAATTCCCTTTATGTATCTTCTTTCTTTTCCTTAGACTACAATGTGTCCATATGTAGGGCCAGTGAGAAAAACATTTGCATCTTAGTGTCTTCTAAAATTTCCCCAATTTCAAGCATAAGATGAGAATTAGGACTTACCAAGCTTCTCGCATATCTATGTTTCTTCTTACTAGCCTTTTTGAAAATCTACTTGATAATAGCATAATCTAGCTAATAAATGTCTCCATTAGCTAGGAGATTAATGTCTCCATAAAATCTTCTCTTACTCCTCTTAACATAATCTATTTTACATAGCCATAATTTAGGGTTCAATTGTGCACTCCTTTGTGGCTCAACTAAAATCTTTCTTCAAAATCCTCCAAGGATTCATTGTCTCCTTAGATCATCCAAAATATTTCATTCCTTGTATCTTTTTCTCAACAATAATCTCTATATTTTTTGTTGAAGCTTTTTTTGTCTATTCCAAAGTGGTAATGTTGTTCCCTTCAAGGTTGGTGAACCATATTAGAGTTTCACTCTTTAAGGTAAAAGGGAATATCTTGAGTTTCTCTTCATATATAGTATAATCATAAGTATTACACACCATAAAAAAACCAAATAGAAAAGTGTCGGGATCCTTAGTGGTTAGCCCATATAAGTGGGGAAGTACAGATGGATTGATATTTTTCATCCTAGTTTTCCATTAGTTTCCCTGATAGGAAACCCAAAGACCTCAAGTAAGTCTCCATTTTCAACCATTGTAAAATGATATGGGGAGATAAATCCTTCTAAAATGGTTTCAAAATCTCTATTGTGCCCTTCTAGACAAGTCTCGAAGCTCCTTATTGTGGAAGGTATTTTTTCATAACCAAATATGTTGTTGATTACTACTTAGAGGCTCAAAAATGGGGAGTTTGGGAAAAAAAACCAGCTTATCAAAAAGTATACAAGGCATGTATCATTTTAAAAAAGAAATATATATTTTTTCTTTATGATGTTGGGTATGGAGCCTGATTATCTTCCTGAATCAGAGGTTTTGTTTCAGTTTTGGTTAGATCCCAATCCCTGGCGAGGGGGTGTGGGGTGGCTTTCCCCCATACTAGTGATGCCACCCCCCTTGGCAAGGTTCGAGGGAAACACCCCAAAAAGTAAAAATAGAGAAAAAATTACTTGTAAAATATTGTAATTTCATAGTCAATTTGGGTTTTTAATTAGGCGGAGGATATGACGATAGAACTTATGTTAATTTATGGTTTTTTTGCCCTAGAAAGCAACCCTTGGTTTATATGAGGGAACTGTATTGCGGTTGTATATTATTATGTGTGGAAAAAAAGGAGAGAATATGGTGTGAGAGTGAAGAGTAAGTTACAACGGATTTGTTTTAAGTTGCATCCCTTTTGTTTGTTGGATAATGTAAAAGGAAGGATTGGTTGTTTCTCTGTGGATGTAGCCCAAATTGGTTGAGCCATGTATATATGTGTCTCCCTTTTTTATGTTTTTTTGTGTTTGTGTTTCTACAATATTTTATGTGTTCCATTGCTATGTTATTTAATTTCTAACATATGATAAGAAAATGAAATAAAAATTCAAGATTTGATATCTCCCCGACAATAACACCAAAAGGTGATGGCCATAATTATTCTAGTAATAATAATATAGCACTATGGGTCTCAACTTTAATTTTTTCATTAAAAATTAATAGCATGCATTATATCTACGATTCATAATTTATCTTTCTTCTCAATGCATACTAATATGTGAAAATAATCGTGTTCTTGTATTTGCTTGGAGATTTCCACAACTATTTATGTTGATAATACACAGTTCTCATCTAAAAAAGAAAAATATTATCAACAAATTTGTGTTCTTGATAAAATAAAAAGAGTGGCCATGCTAATCAATAGTCACTTCATTGGTTTAGCCTAGAAGGAGGTGAGGAAAAAATCCAAGAATTGAAATTGAAAAAATAATTTTGCATGAAATATAGGAAATAAATCCTACATCAATAAAATTTTGGAAAATAAAGTTGAAAGGATTCAAATTACACTAATGGAAATCAAGGAATGGAACTATGTTGTAAGGAAATCAGTTTTATGTTATTATTTTATAAAAGTAAACGAAACTAAGCAGTAAAAAATTAATAAGCCAATCTATGATCCTCTAGGAAATCATGTAGCTATGAAAACTTTCTCTTCAATTCCTCCTCATTTACTTAATGATGTTATATTGATTAAATAAGTTTATTTGTAGATAAATAACATGAAATCACAATAAATGATTCACAACCAAAGGTATCAAGCTTGTTGTACAAGAAACAATGTAATTCTACTGGAAGACCCATAACTCTACAGGTGATACCCAGATCTGATATAAGTGCAAAAATATATTGAAAGAAAGATGAAATTATATAAATGAAGCTAATTCTAACTCATAGAAACTATAATCATCACTCATCAACTAAGAAATATCATGTCCCAAGCATCTACATGAAAATTAAACTATCCTAATGTAATTGTAGTTGAATAAAACAACAAACGGAAATGATAACACCTTAAGGAAGCATATGAAAATAAAGTATGGAAGGTACATGAAGGGTTTCAGAGTGCCTTTAGGTGGGCCCTTCCCAAGGTGCTTAGGAACCATGAATAAAATTAACACATAATTCTTTTAAAAAGGGTTGAATTTCCATTAATATAAGAAACGCATTACAAAAGCTGAAATTGAAGGTTGTAAGACTGTAAAACAAAATATGGTTCTATTTTTTTCTCTCCAAAATAAAATACTTCCTTCTCACTGACTTGAGTTTCGCATTTATACAAAATGTTAAGAGAGAAAACTCCTCAGTAGGAGAGTTGATTTCCCTCTAGAAATTTGTAGAATCGTGACATATAGTTCCTTAGGGCTTCCTACACAACAACCTCTTTCTAATTATTGTTAAGCCCAATTTCCCAGTGATCATGAAGCTATATTCTAATATTCGAATGAGTAGGGACACTATATTCAGGTTGGGATTCACAAGGATCTTGTTGTTCTTAAAAAACCTATTCAAATTAGGATGCTAAGTCTTCTAAGGGTCACAGAAGTCACTAGTATGGTTAAATCACTTATGCCCATACCCAACATAAGGAATAACATGTAAACTAGAGAAAAATGCATAATAATCAAGGTCATAAATGAATTTTTCTCCTAAGTGATAGAGGTTATGGATGGGCCTTTAAATGTACAATTTAAGGAACCATCAAATAGGATGTTTCCCTCTAACTTCAAGTGCATTAATGAGACATTGTGGGTATACTCCAAAACACTCCCAGACTTCCTAAGTAAAGAATGACCACACAAGAGCAGGGAAAAAATTACAAAGGAAGTTGAGTAGGAAAAGTTCTTGGAAGATAAGGGTCAGTTATAGGGATGGAATAGTGCTTAGGAGACCTTAGAGGGGAAGGAAAAGGGAAAGGGAAATAATTCTGAAACATAGATGCAATCTTGATTGCCATGAACCATGGGAGAGGCTAAAATAGGATGCAACAACCACTAAAGGAGGAAACAACAGAACTAACACCCGAGGGATATGCATGGAATGAGACCTATAGGCAAAGGATACAACATAGAGGAATATAGTCAATAATCAAAGTTAAAATTGGATTCTTGGAGGGTGGAATTTGAAGTGGCATCAAATTGGGAAAATAATAATCCATGAATGTTGATGATTCGCACCCTTGTAATTCCCTGTACCTTGAAAAAACCTCTTCCTCATGTTGATTCCCACCTTCGTTTGGAACAAAAAACCACCCTGATGAATTATGGATGTTCTATGTAGGAGGATGAGTGGAGAATGAACCAGAAATATGTTCTTAAATTATAAACACTCCCATCAGAATTTTTCTAACTCACCATGCTATTGCATTGCTATACCTGTAATAATTTGAGGGGGATCTAGCATCAATACATAATGTTGTCATACAATCCTCAATGCAATGTCTTACAAATCTAATATCCTTGGGGACACATTTCCTCGTATGCCTACATGAATGCTTGGTGGGATGGTGGTCATGCACCTCCCTACCTCTCTATCACCCCAGCTAATCAAGGAAGGAATGTGGCCAAGTTAAAAATAAAATTAAAAGCTTGTATAATAATATACTCAATGTAAATTAAACATATTTCCTATACAAAAAGAATCTAAATAGAGAAGATAATACTTTATCCCACAATCACTCAAACCAAATTTAGTTAATATACTTCTAATTTTACAAATAACAAATATATGTAAATATGAACTTATAACCATATAAACCCATTGAATTAGAAAACAAAAGCTGTAAATTTCCGAATGGGTGGAATTTTTTCATTATGAACAAAGTTATTTCCATGTATAAATCATAGTCCTATGGACTTGAGGTACAAATTGAAGTTCTAAATGCTATTAATAAATTACTACACGAGTCACCAAAAAGGTAGGATTGACTCATTACAGATGCCATTTCACTTTCGACTTATAGCTTCATTTCTTCCTTTTTCCAAATTGGAGACATCGTCCATTCTATTAAATAAGGGGTACAGATTAACAAAATACATAACTTTTTGGATCCAAATAGAAAATAACAAGATCCTTTTACCAAAAGTATCTCAATACAATAAAAAACGTTCAGGTTGATTGCCACAAATCTTGAAATAATAAAATACAGGAACAACAAGAAGGAAATGTCGAAACTACTAAATTCTTATCAATCCATCCATACAAGCAACACAAGAAACAAAATTTTGTAAAGACTATTTATAGTCAACTTAAAGTCATAAAATTTATGATAAGAAGTTTTAGGACCTGTAGTCCATCTCAATCAACTGCATGTCGCTTCAAATCTGAAATGATCCTTTCCTGATCAATTGAAGTCCCTTTTGCTCTTCAAAGAAGATTTCCCTTCCTCCTCTTGAAGGGAATTTTTGGAAAGCATATCAACTTGGCTGATCCATTCACTAAGGATTTGATGGAAAGTCAGAGATTTAAAGAGGCCCTTTAGATGGAGGATACAATTCATCCAGTAGCATAAGGAGAATATCATTAAACGACCCTTTCCTGATAACCAGTCCACTAGACATATTGAATCCCCATAGATGTGGATCAATGATATTTTCAGGGAAATCGCCACAAAAAGAAGGGCCCGAGTAGTAGTCACCTCAGCCTTGATATTTGAGCTAGTTCTAGTATTTAAAAAAATGTAGAAGGAAGTTTTGTCTGACATGATGATGATCGCGTAGCCTCCACAAATCCTTACTTGATAAGCACCATAAATGCACCATAAGATACAAGAGAACGATTACAACCGGTGCTCTGATTCGTGATCTTCCTTTGACAAGGTTCTAGCAGGACGTGTCTCACAAAGCTCGTCAGGGATTTGACAGAACTCTCTCTCTCACAAGGTTCTCCTTAGCTCTACTCTTGATTTTCACTCAGCTATAATTTCCTTCCCAAAATTTCAACTAGCTAGCAAATGGAGAGGGTAGGCTTTTATAGAGGGAGGAGAGGTTAGGCTCCCTATAATCATGGGGGAGAGTCCTATCTCTTAGGAAGGTTCCATGAGAGGTGGAAAACCACTTCCTAAACAGGGAGATCCGAAGGCAAACAACCCAACCTCTTTTGATGATCCAAACTGAAGTTGTTAGAATCAAACTTCCACCTTCTATTGTTAAAAAACATTCCTTAATAGGCTTGGCGCGGGCATAACACAGGAACAAAGCGCCAGCTAGCGCACCCACTAGTGTACATTTTCCCCATTGGCACAAGGGATGAACCGGCTACCCGTGCCAAGGCCAAAACATTGGTTTTTAGGGTTTTCCAGAGGAAATTTTCTTGCGAAGAATTTTTGTCCTTATGCAGAAGGATGCCATCAAGGTGTTTTCAGGACATTTTACTATTCACAGTTCATGGAAATAGTCCTCCAATGTACGGGACGAGGGATTGCAGGGACAATGAAAAAATGTTGTGTAACATATGCCCCCTAAAGCATGAGGTCTGAGAGAGAGGGAGGGGTGAAATGCTTTATGAGAATGCGCTCAACTGAAAACACTGTCGTCAAAAGACCTGCGAATACAAATACAACTGATATCTTTGATACATGATATGTGGTATGGGCGCAGCCATACATAATAGAGTGTACAAAAACTGGGATCCAAGGTATGGATGCAGCCATCCAGTAAATAAGGATCAACAAGTAGACTCAGGTATGGTCGCATCCATCCAATCAAATGAGTCATGTAATAAATCGTAATAATCCTCAAAGAACCCGCAGCCTGGATGTTTATCAAACAAAATCCAGGGTCTTGCGCTCCATCTCGACCCGAATAGAGTACAAGTTCGAGCATGCGAATATGTGAGCTGAAGTCAAACATGCAAGAACATCGTCTGATTACCAGCCAAAAATGAAAGCCATTAACAGACGTGAGAGAAACCACCAATAATGATGATGGCTCTCAAGGTACAAGAGGTACAATGCATGGAATGTGAACAATGAGCTGACGTCGAACATCCACATAATCATCCGATCGAAGGTCAATAATGAAAACCTTGCGTCGAATGGGAAGAACATGCCATTGGGGCATGCAGGCTCCAAGGCACCTGAAGGGAGTCTCTAGATCAACTTCCCGGATAATGAGCTGAAGTCGATAGGAAGTGACCTTGATTGAAGGTGGTCCATAATGTTTCCCACATCATCGACACGAGATAGAGGGATATAATGTTTGTGAATCAAGACCAAAAAAGAATCAGAGGGAGGTTGAAAACTGCAGAGACCAACTTCTCTTGAACATATCGGCAGCACAACATTGGATTTGGCAGTATTTGACATCAAGGGATCTGAGGTCATGGTGACGTGGCAAAGAGTAGATGAGCGGTCAAAAGATATTACCCAAACCCATGGAGGTAAGAAGATAAAGAGATGAGATGTCCACAACCCGACACGAATGCAGACAAGTGCCATGTTCAAGAGCGACATACTGCTGACACGACTATAATACTAGTTCCATTTTCCCCCACCATTTTTTGCGAGTAACCCAATTATTTTTGAAAACAAGCTTGAAGGAGATAGCATGTGCTTGCGATATAAGTTTTTCCTTCAGACAAATCCAACCTAGTACATTTTACGAGCCCTAGGAAGGAGGAACTCGAGTAACGTCATTACGATGGAGTCCGATGTCATCAGTTTTTAATAAGTCTGACAAAGGAAGAACTCTGCGTCTTTTCATGTTTAGAGAGTTTGAAAAGACAGTGGAAAAGAAAACTCTAGCAGTCTCTTTTCATAGATAGTCCCACAGATCCAAAAAGGTAGAAAACTATGTCTGAGAGAACCTCCTAGTCGCGATAGGCTAGGGTATTCCTTTTTCGTAAATAATCTATCCAAGCCCGAAAAAGGGGTAAACGTATACTGGGTAGATGTCGTTTCATAGCCAATTTAATGAGCTCAAAATAACAAGTGACTGGGAAATATTTTTAGTTTTAGAGAGTCAGAAAAGAGCCGAAAGGTGACTCCAGAAGTGAATTTTTCGTGTTTTTACCGAGTCTAAAAAAGTATAAAATACAACTCGTTTCTTCATCAAAATCATGTGGAAAACCTGTTGCTGCACAAAAAGACGCGTGTAAAACATATTCGACAAAAATAATGCAAAAATATATCGAAAAACATGTTTAAAAACCCATTTAGGACTTTGAAAAGCTATAAAAGACCAATAGTGGTAAAAAAATATTTACTTTTCACTTTTTACCTCTTTGCAGAGCAACAGTGACCCTTTTGTGCTTCAATCTTCAAGCGATGAGTGCGACCAATCTAGCAGACCAAATCGACTTTCGTCTAATCCAGGTAAGAGCCGACCTCTTTGTCCATCTTTTAAGCTGCATTTCACTGTATTTAATAATGGTTTGAGGTCTTTTAGGGAGGGAATTTCAAATTTTATGGCTCTGTGGTTGGCATGGGTTCCAGGCATAGACTCGCGCCAATCTTCTCTGTTTTACACAGAGGTCGTGCCAGTTGGCGTGACTGTTAGCCAGACAGCCGCACCAACAGGGCAACGCAAATTCCAGCTAAAAAATCTCAAAAATGAACCAATGAAATGCAATTTTGAATACTTGAGGATGTTTCTAACGCTCCTATGTTTGATTTAATGCAGGTACCCAGCAAAAATATGGTCATTGAATGGAAATAGAGAGAGCACAATGAGGAAGATGAATTGGAAATGGGAAATGAGAAGTATATGAATGCTCTTTGGAATTGTGGGCTGAAAAAATTCTTTCTAACGCCATGTCTCCGGGCCTAGCCCGAACTACTGCAGTATTTGATTAGCATCTGGGATGAGGATGAGGAGAAGTTCAAACTTCGAGATCAGGTACTTGAGCTTGAAGTGTCAGACATGTACTTCATCACTGGACTGTCACACAGGGGTCCAGTCCCTTTCTTGACTGACACCAAGCCTTCAGGTGAAAACATGACAATGGTCATGGACAAGGTGTGCCGAGGGGCATGCAAAGGGACAGGGAGCGAGAAGGTATACATTCAAACCGTCCCTGATCTAGCACTGAGAGTAGTGCTACATACCATTACGTGGGTTGCGGGGTCGCAGGCACTGTATGAGGCTACAAAGACATGGCTCCTTCTTGCATTAGAGTGCATGAACCCAACAGTGTTTGACTGGGCCATAGCCGTGACTATGAACATCAGACGGAAATTGACCAAATGCAAGAAGACCAAACTGAAACAATTTGGGTATGGGTCGATTTTGGTGTTGTTCTTCCTGGAACGACTACCTATCTTCCAGTGCTAGGGGGCCATAGTCCCGGATCCACCATTGAGAGAACCACGGATGGCTCGATGGGTAGCATTGATGCCCAGGGCAGGGGGCACCCAGAAGATGTCATGGTGGCCCGAGTTCTTTGGCTGGCTCCAACGACAGTTGATCGTCATGGAGGACTGGCCCTATGCGGGCACCGATTTCACCAGAGACCCAGACCTTCTGCTCCTGGAAGGAGAGGACTGGGACGAGGAGCCTGGTAAGACTCTTTTTAATTTTATGAATTTTAGGATTTTTTGGTATACATGCATGCTATAACATCTGATCCTATATGTATGTAGACATTGGCCTAGAGAGGCCTGCCGGGATTTCACCAGTAGTGAGGAGGACCCCTCTTGCTTATGACCCTCAAGGTGAGGGGGGCGAGGGGGACGAACTTGTACAGAACCTAGAGGGGATCTCTCGTAGAGTTTCGGATTATGCTCGTTTATCTGATGTTCCCTTAGCTTATCAGAGGCACACCATGGGGGTGTCGAGTCATCTCCACCGCTTACTGAGGCCGTTGGTGCGGGCAATGATGTGTTACCACGAGCAACATGTTGATTAGTCACCTAGGCTTTCTATTTGTATATTTTTTGAGAGACATGTCGTCTCTGGATGTAACTGAAACAAACATGTATATTTTTGTTTTTATATGATGCACACATTGCAAACACTCAACATATATATATACATCTATTTTCTACATGGATCTTGCTTACATATGATGATGTTTTTACAAATTGCGTAAATTTCTATCTAATACCATGTTGGCTACGACATCTGTTAGTGTATTCATTTGTCTCCGTATATGCTGATATGTGTTGTAATCAAAATTCCTTTCAAGTAAACGAATACGTAGATACAGTCTTAAAATTCATGGGTTTCTAACTGAATAATGACCATTGAGCTATAAAACCACAAGCTGTGAGTCGAGATGTACAAGTAACGCACAAATACCGAGGTTAACAACCTCATTTAATAATTCCAAAATGGCACTATATTCCGCGACATTATTTGTAGCAGGACCTAGATAAACAGCTTGTAAATTAACCAACTCACCAGCAGGATTGTAAATTACCCAGGTTGTCAAAGACAGGTTTCTGGTACTGTGGGAGGCACCATCTGCGAAACCGACATAAGGATTAATGGACATCTTCACAATCAGGAAGACCCAATAAGAAGAAAAATGCTTACAAAGCACACCACACCACGCATGCAAAAAAATGAAAAAATCACCTATATACATATACTACACAAGAATGATTCAAGAATAGTATTTATTTAGGTACAACCCATTTCTGGGCTGTGCCAAAGGAAGACCTTCATAATCGATCAGCTCATAAGCCCCATTTTTCAATACACGTTTAACGATATAGGGCCCATGCCACATAGGTTGGAATTTGTCTGCCCCAAGCTTGTCGTGGGCTTGATCATACAAGAGGAAGAGGTCCCCTTCGATAAAAGAGCGTGGAGAAACCGTTTGATTGAAATGAGCTTTAACTCGCTTTTTCTGTGCCTCGATGACTAAAGCAGCCAAGCGGCGAGTTTCATCCAATCTCTCGAGATATAGGAGACGTTCTTCCTCTAGGGAAGTATTGGGCAGTAATTCCACAGCCAATTTTAGTGAAGGGATCTCACATTCAACTGGAAGAGTAGCTTCTAGACCATACACCAACTGAAATGATGTGAATCCGGTTGCACTCTTCACTGACATTAGGGGAATTTTGAGGTCTAAAATGGGCCTCCTAAGAAAAATTTACAACAAAAACAAAGTTTATAACAACCAATAGGATTCAAGATGATGATGTCAACCATGGGGGATGATTTATCATTTTTTAAATAAAAGGGTAAAAATATTAAAAAATAATAAAATAATAAAACTACTTTTTCAACTCGTATTTTCAACTTATCTCCCAAAAATTTTACTCAAATTTTGAGTGGGAGTACTCGTTGGATGCAAAATTTAATTCCTCATCCAAGGAGTACCCATGTTGCATACTTTCGATGAACTCTACTACACGAAAAATGAGAAATACATAAAAAACGTGATTGTAATCACGTTGTTTTATGTATTTCTCATTTTTCGTGTAGTAGGACCCATCGAAAGTATGCAACATGGGTACTCCTTGGATGGGGAATTAAATTTTGCATCCAACGAGTACTCCTGCTTAAAATTTGAGTAAAAACTTTGGGAGATATGTTGAAAATATGAGTTGAAAAAGTAGTTTTTCCATTTTTCCCTCTAAAATTTGATGATGTCATCAAATCTTATTTGATTTTTTCCACTATTATTTTATAATTTCCTTAGGAGGCCCATTTTAGACCTCAAAATTCCCCTAATGCATTCGGTAGGCCCAAAGTGCTGAAAAAAACTAGAGATGCCAACTTGATTTGTGTATACCAATTGTTCATTGAAGCATCGTGACAAGCACCTTGTTCACAGCTTCAACCTGGCCATTTTCCTGAGGGTAGTATGGCGTCGAGCTGTCATGATGCAAGCCCAACTAAGATGTCAGCTCTGCCATCATATAGTCTCAAAAATGAGAGCCATGATCAGTGATGATGGCTTGAGGAACGCCGAAACGAGTGATCACATGGTTGAAAATGAATTGTGCGGATGTCTTACCGTCTGCAGCCAATGTAGGCATCGCTTCGGCCCACTTGGTGAAATAATCTACGGAAAAAATGATATAAGCATGCCCCTCAGCCGAGTGAGGGTTACACGTCATAAAATCAATGCCCCATTTGGCAAAAGGGCCTACGGTAATGACAGGATGTAATGGGAGAGGCGACACACGCATCTTGCATTGGAAGATCTAGCACTCATGACACTTTCGTACTGCAACAATACAGTCTTTGAATATAGATGGCAAAAAATAACCCACATGAAGGATCTTTTGTGTGGTAGCATAACCGGACATGTGACTGCCACAGGTTCCACTATGACATTCATTCAGAACTTTCTCAGCCTCTTCTAAGGTCAAACATTTGCGGAGTACAGAATCAACTCCGACACGATATAGGGTATCTTCGACAATGCGATATGGTTGCGACTGATGTCGAACATGGCGTTGAGCATCCTTCATTAACGCAGACTAGAAGGTAGATGTCTGGAGTCATACGATGATATCACCGTACCATGGATCGAGAGTGTTGATTAAGAAGAGAGTTTCGTTTGGGATATGATCCTCGGATTGAGACGGAATAGATTCGGTAGGGAGAGAACAAATGAGATCAGCAAAAGCTAGTGATTTCTTCGATTTGGTAGTAGTGAACTCCAAATCAAACTCTTGGAGGATGAAAATCCACTTTGAGTACTTTCCCCCTAGCAATTGTCGAGACAAAATGTAAGTCGTGGGGTTGCAGTCGGAAATCACGGTTACCGTGCATAACAGGATGTCATGGCGAAACCGTTGAACGGCCTAAACCGCGGCCAGCACCAACTTCTCGATGTGTGCATAACGAGTTTCAGTGTCGAGGAGGTTCCGAGACAGATAATAAACCACGTTTTCATTACCATCATCATCTTCCTGCACCAAAACCATGGCAATTGTACTGAATGCAGCAGCCAAATAGAGGGTAAAGTCGCGATGATAATTTGGAGGATGGATTAATCGAGCGTTGAAAAACAACGTCTTAAGGTTATCGAAAGACTGCTGAGCAACCTCGTCCCAATAGAAAGGGACATCCTATTTTAGAAGTTGTGTAACCCCTTTGGCTACCTCTGCATAGTTCAGGATAAAACGACGTAAGAAATTTTCTTTCCCTTGAAGACTCTAAAGCTGATGCAACGAGGATGGGGAGGGGAGATTAACAATAAACTCAACCTTGAGAGGGTCAAGGCGAATTCCGTCCTTAGAGACAATGAATCCTAAACGTCAACTAGAGTCAACGCAAAAGATGCACTTGTGAGGATTAAGCCTGATGTTGTAACGTCTGCAGCGGAGAAAAATCTGGCGGAGATGTTCCGGATGGTCTTCGCGTAGAGCTGAATGAGCTGGAAGGTCATCCAGGTATGGCTAAAAAACATTACGTATGTCGTGAAAGGTGTAAGACATGTCACACTGGAAGGTAGCCCCAGTGTTTTTTAAGCCGAAAGGGAGTTCCTTATAGGCGAATGTTCCCTACGGACAGATGAAAGTGGTCTTATGTTGATCAGATGGAAGGATATTGATTTGATTATAACCTGAAAAGTTGTCCATAAGGTAAAAGATCTCACTCCCTGCACAATTGTCAATGATATGATCGATAAAGTGGGTGGGATAGTTGTCCTTAGGGAAAGCCCGATTGAAATCTCAATAGTCAACACAGACTCAAATTTTGCCCTGCTTCTTATCCATAGGGACAATATTGGAAACCCACTCTGTCAGAGGGGATCGGATATATGAAACCCGCTTTAAGAATTTTCTCAACTTCAGCTTTTATAGCAGCGGATTTCTGAGGATGCACTAGACGCAGACGCTGGTGCACAGGCTTCGCACCGAGTCATTGGGTCATTTTACACCTTGTTCATGCTTTAGCTGTGCCTAGGTAAGGTTCATTTCCCTCTCCTAGGGTTTTGGAGGTAATTTCTCTTAGATGGTAAATTCATCAGCAAAACTTGTATCCTGATGTTCATACACCTTCCCCTATCCTTAATGTACCTTATTAAACACTTACCATCACTGAGATCCCCAAAATTCCTTATTTTCGCACAAACCCTAGTTTCTTGCTACAACTTGGCAATTTTCTAAGCTAGGCCTATTTTTTTCCCTTTTGGACCTCTTCCCCTCACTCAATATTTGAAATTCCACTTTCCCTACTTCCTAACATCCCTCCCTACTTCCCAAAATTTTCTCAAGAATTTAGAAGCCCTTTATCCCCTTCATTTCAACAAATCCCTTGTTCCACACATCGGGATAGGTTTTACTCCAATGATGTTTCTGAGCATGAAAAGATGAATTTGGAAAAAATGAGAGATATTTTTGTCCAAAATAGGCCAAGGAAGAAAAACCTCCTTCACTTTTTACACAGGTGTCATGGTTTTAGAGAAATGCCAAAAATATAGTTGCCTCAGGAGAATTGATGCACCTCTGAAGTGACCTTGGGAACATCAATGTTTCTCCTAGCTTGATTGGCCAAATTACTTGCTTGATGAGTCAAATGATAACTAGACACAAAGAGCTTTCCAATGAGCTATCATGAGCTCAATTTGGAGTTGAGGAAGACCTTCAAAGGTTGACTGCAACAGCACTCTGCCTTGAGGCAGCCTCATTTTTCACATTTTGACCAATCTTGGGAGGTTTGATGTTTGACAAGGAAAATGAACTCCAAATTGAAAAATTCCAGTTGGGTTGGAAAGTAGACCCAATAATATTTCCAACGCGCTATCCCGTTCCAAATTTGGACACCAGGAAGGTCTCTAAAAGTCTCCTGCAAAACGGCACGACGCATTGAGTTTGTGGCGCGGCGCATAGAGCTACAAGCCCAATTTCACCATAAAATTCCCCCAATTTTCCAAATGTGCTCAAATATGTGGTGTGTAAGTAAGTTAAGAGTTTTTCCATTTCAAGTGAAGATTTTTTCTCATAATTTATGGTGGTTTAGTGTGTAAAATCTCAAACCCTACCTCCTTCCAGATGTGCTAAAAAACAATGGCTTAGAGTTTGTCTTTGTGTTTTTGATATCAAATCCACTCCATCACCCCCTCACTTTTTGACTCCTCCATTCATTCTTCACTTTAATCCATTCATTCCCTAATTCCCATATTCGTTAAATCCCAGTATCCTAAACCCTAATTGTTATCCCAAAAAGTCTAAAAATTGTCCCTAAAACCCTTCAATTCCCCAAATTCTAATTAGCAACATTCATAAAATCTCTCTTACCCTCTTCCTTCATAGTCCCTCATACATTTTCATACCCTTGGCAGAAAAATATTAAAGACACCTAAAACTCTTCATATTCATCTAAGACAACACAAACTTTGGCAAACATGGAGACAGATTCCTCTTGTGACGGAATCGAAGTCAATGGTGGCAACTCTACAATAGAATTGCATGCAAACCCACCTAGATGGCATTTGTGGAGAAATTAAAAGCCAACGAGGAAAATAAAGAAAATAACATGTCGAGGCATGGTGAATCATTATTGGGCAAGAAATCATGTTTGCAAGGCACGAATCAAGATCCTGAAAGCTAAGTTGAAAAGGGCCTCAAAGCGTCGAAAAAGGAAAGATAGACTTCAAATTTTGGCCGAGGCTTCCTTGGCCCAGCATAGTACATGATGGAGGACATTCAACCCAAATTTCCCAAATTTCAAGAGATTTGGGAAACATTTTGCAAATTTTGTTTTTTTTGGCCTAAACACAGATTTTTCAGCTCAACGCGTCGTGCCACTTGGTGCGCACTTAATATTGGGAGCTCCTCTTGGGGAAAAATTTATATTTTTCGATTTTTCATGAAAATTTATGCATTCCTACCTATGGCCAAGAGATTTTGACAGGTTTTTGGCTTCCAGAAGGGTCAAAAACACCCTAAAAATGACCTTTATGCCCCTTTTTGGACACATATGAAGTAGTGTTGGGAAAACTCATTTTTGGAGGGGAAAATAGAATCCAAATTCAAAAATTCCACTTGTGTTGGAAATTAGACAAGCAGACCTTTCCAACAAGCCCACTCCGTTGAGTCCCGAATTTGTCTCTCTTCCATACACTTTTCCATATCTCTTTCACTCACCTAAAACCTCCAAAATTGTCAAATATCATGTGCAAAAGGGTATCTAACATGGTTTTTAATTATGTTTGTGTGTTTTCTATTTGATTTAGATTTTGTTCATACAGCTGCGGAAACTTGTCACTTTCCGTAGCTGCTGCAACTTTCCGCAGCTATTTTGTGGAAATCTATGTTACAGGTGTCCACGAAGGAAACGAGCCACATGGGCAGGCTAGGAATGACGAGGACATGGTTCGTGTCCTATTGGTTCAAGTAAATTCGTCAAAGGAAGCCGCGGTCAAAGCCATCCACGTGGAAGTCAACTATGGAGTTCTATGTCGGCTGGACTCTGTTTTGTGGCATATAAACATCCATACGGTCGTTTCCAAGCTTGCGGAGGTTAATTGACATCTGTGCAAAGTTCTGGAGTTGAATTCAAGCGCCCACCTTCCATAGATCTGTTTTCCAACATGGCCATACTCCTATATCCGTGGCCTTAGTGGTCTACGTGCTAGCTGCTATCATAAACTTCAGGAGATAGTTACAGTTTATTGCTTTATATAGAGCGTTTGCATACGCACGTAGAGTTAGTTGATAGTTGTTAGTTGATCATAGCTGTTGAGTTGTTAATTGATAGTTGATGTGCGTACTCTGTTATGTAGTGATTACGCTGCCTTGAGCCGTAATACTACCAGTCTGTAATGAACTGCTTCTTAATGTGAAAAGACTCTGTTTTCAATTTAATTCGTGATTGAGGATCGTACCAGAGCTGTGTAGAGGGCCCCTGCTCAGCCGAGGTTCTGTGTATTAATGTATATATATTTCATTTTATTTCTTTTAAAAGTCATTGTATCATAATCCATTACATGTTCATATTTCATAGTTGCTTCATTTCTGTTCATACATTTCTATAATTTCCATTGCATTCTTGTCTTTCATGTTTTTATGATTGTTAAATCACTGATCAATTTTCTTGTGCAGGTTTTAGGTAGATAGCCCGGGGCATTTTCATAGTATTTTAGCTAATGATATGAGACTGACATTATTCTGCTGCTAGTTTCCTTTTCATAGCATTTGTTTAACTTCAGTCTTGCTTTTTTCATTTCAGTTTTGTTTATCTGATTCAGTAGTTAAATTTAAATATATTAAGCTACTCATAGTGTCTTCGGTTACCTCCGAAAGCCACAGCTGGACTGATGGTGAGGGGCTGCATGATGAAATGTTTAGTTTAGTATTAGTTTCCTTTCTGTAAAATTAGATATATTAAGCTGCTCATAGCGTCTTCAGTTACCTCCGAAAGCCCGCAATTTGAGTGATGATAGAAATTTCACTGATGAATGTGTAGATTATTATTAGTTTACTTTTAAATTTAGATATATTAAATCATGTATGACATCTTCAGTTGCCTCAAAACTTACAATTTGGGTGATGGCGAGGGATTGAATCATGTGTGTATGGTTTAGTATTATTTTACTTTCTGCAAAATTAAATATCATTTACACAAGTTGTTTATGATTACTTCCGCAAGTCATAGCTGGTCTAATGATGAAGGGTCAGAAAATGAATTGATGTAATCTGATTTAGATTTATTTCATTGCAATTTTGAATTTCCATAAGCGTAGTTTCTTTTGTGTTCAGTTGGCAGCAAGAATAGTTTAGTCTTCATGTTCACTAGTTTCTTGTTTTGATTCATTAGATTAGCAGCACTTTTCATTCCAGCAGTACACTTTTACTTTCTTTTGTCATTGTAATTTCAATTTGCTTTTAAAGTTTCGAGATTGGTAAATCATTATAGGGGATATCACTTCCTTGAATAAATATAACCAAGCTTGCTTTTCACTTTAGAATTTCCATTTTACCTTAGAAAGACCACAAACGACAAAAAGTTAAGAAAGAGGTTATCTTGCACATATAGTGCGCCGCACTTCATCAGCTTACGATTCCCGGATTGACAATTAAATGCAGCAATTTAGGACACACTAAATTGACCAAACACCCACTTGGAGAAAATTTGGACACCAGGAAGGCCTTCACAGTCAGCTCCAAACTGGCGCAACGCATAGAGAAATCAGGCGCGATGCATTGGGGATTTTTGCTCATTTTGGACTCAGTAACTCTGTTTTTCGCCTAGTTTTTGACATTTTGACTTTATTGCTTCCACATGTTAAAATCATGATGTAATTTTATGTAATTTGATGGATCTTGCTGTAATTTTGTTAAATTTTTACTCATGGGGGTAGATTCATCCATCAAAAGGTGAATTTCAACTGAATGAATCAGTTTCCTATCTTATAGAGGCAAGCTATTCCACTGCCTATTTTCTAGTTCTTAGTTTAGATCTTGTTGAAACAACTCCTGAACTTGTGAGCTTGACCCCTAGAGGCTGGGGATGAGTTAGTGTTGTCTATATCTTGTATTGTTTTATTCATTTTCAAGGTTGGACACTTGGGATTGCTTTGAGCATCATTGTACATTCATCTCTGCATTTTGGCAAAGGAATAGACCAGGGTTTGCAGCACTCCTTGGGATTCATGTGGCTCTTTGTTTTGATGATGTGTTTCTCTCTGTTAATGTAAGTCTACTAGTTTTTTATGTGTATCATTTTCCCTCTTATTTCTTCTCAAGTTAAACAAACAAGGATAAAGGTGGAATTCATTAAAATTTGCAGTGCTCTACCTAGGGTTTGTTTAATTTTCTATGTTTTAAACTGTTTGAAGAGGATTCCTAAAATTTTCTTGCCCTCTTCAACTCCTCACTGGTCTGAGCTATCCATTTCATTCAAAATTGAAGTGTCAAAACAATTTCCTACCTTGCCCCATTCAGATCTCTGCAAAAACTAGGCCTCATTCCCCAGACCCAAAATATGCCTTTCCCTTTGATCCAACAAACACCCTCAAAATCAAATAAAACTCTTTTAAATATATACCTAGCCTAAAATCAGCCTTTATTCAAGTCATCTCAAGCCTCACTGATTATTTTTGCTGAGATTGACCAGGAGAGAGCCCTCTCCCGATCTGGTAGGGCTAGCTACCAGGTTAAGCATGGTTTGATGTTACCCTAGACTCTGCCTTCCTCAGCCTGAGGTAGATTTAGGCCATAACACCAAGATAGGTGGGAATTTCGTGCACGACGATATTGAGGCATCGTTTGGGTAATATTACTCAGATTTTCTTCCGAGAAAACTTCATGATTCAATATTGGCATTTGGAGTGGCAGAGAGGGAACCTGAGATG
The DNA here is from genome assembly GCA_034641835.2 of Pinus albicaulis. Classification (NCBI taxonomy): domain Eukaryota; kingdom Viridiplantae; phylum Streptophyta; class Pinopsida; order Pinales; family Pinaceae; genus Pinus; species Pinus albicaulis. Next base: position 24,117 of record JAXQQM020082541.1, read on the forward strand.
CAAAACGCTCGAGACAATTAGAAATTGCCCCTAGGCCGGGCATAAATGAGGAACGATGATGCCCATCGCTCCACGGTAGATCTTTGAGAGACATAGTCTCCACTATAGCTTCATAATACATAAAAACTTATCTCAGAGGATCGGGCGAATCTGCGTCATCGAGCCAAGGGGATTGAGAATAAACATCAAGAGCCATGTGTTAGCTCCCCGTAATCAACAATATTGGCAAAAGTCCGACCGCGGGGAGAAACATCCTTTCAACCACTTTGGGATTTTAGGATCTAGCCCTCCTAAATCCGGAGAGGGATCTCTCCAATAGGTGTAAAGATTGGATTTATCTTTAAGAGCTTTTGGGTAATGATATTAGGCTAGTTATGAAGGCCGAGGGTTTGTTTTGTTTTTGGATGGTTGAGCATGATTATTGGTTGAGAGGAAAGTCCTAAAAGGAAAGATTTTCAAAGGTGCGAATTTGCAAGCAATCAGAACAAGCTTTGGCTAAAAAGATAGATATAACGCTGGCTTTTAGTCCATTGGGCTATGGAGTCATAATAGGGCTTTTTAATTGTGCAATAATTCAAGAGTGATCCAAGGGGTAAGTAATCTATATCACAAGATCTTTTGAGATAAAATGATGGAATGGAAACAATAAAGTGTTAGAGGGGTGGAAACTGATAATAATTTCAACAAGGATTTATAGTCAGTCCAAACAAGAAAAATCCTTTAAGAAACTGTTTAAAACCAACCAAAGGGCGGGGCTCACCATAAACCTCTTTGGACAAGCTTGTATTAAAGATAACTCAAGAGACAAACAATCCATTAATCCACATAATTACCTTCAAAAAGGATGAAAAACACTTAAGAGAAACAAAATGCAACTTAAGATTAGATAAGGTACTTTTAAACCTAGTCTGCTTTCAGCAAACACTTAGGGAAACTTTCAGAATCTACCTTTGGAGCAAGAAGCTAGAAAACAGGGCTCACCATCAATTTTCTAGTCCAACTTTAATAAGCAAACAATGTAAATCACATTCAAGAACAATGTTTAAAGCAAACAATAGGACGAGGGAATGCCAGCATTCCTAACTACTTAGACTGTATTGAATCATTCTTAAATAAACAAATTGGAGGAAAACATTGAGATAAAGTTTATCAGTTAGAGAAGGGTCCTGGTAAATAGTAAGTCCTAACTCTATGCTTATTGTTCTTTATCAGAGAATAATGGACAATGTGGCATGCATGAAAAGGGAAAAACAAATAAAAAAGAAAGAGGCACTTCACCAGTGACATAGACCAAGATCCCAAGAAACAGCTCGTATATTGAAGTCAAACCAGTTGCATCTTCAAGTCCAATGTTTCTGTTCAGAAATCATCTTCACTTCTCAGCCTAACTTATTAGATCACAAACAGAGCTTCAAGAGCCAGTGAACACTATTTACAAGTAGAAGTCTCAAGCTCAAGTATATTTCAAAGTTCAGCAACCAACATTTTCTCATCCTCTACAAGAATATTTATAGAAGGAATGAGGAGGTGGGAGAGGATAAAAGATCTCCCAGGGCATTTAATACAGACTAAAGGCTTCTCGGCCTTTGAGGGGCTCGATGAAGAAGCTTAAATATGTGTCTTCTGTAGTAAACGTTTTACATTAATATTTAAGCTCGGTGGGAGCTTTTGTTGACTTTTAGGCTCTATTTTAGGATGTAATAATGCTGCTGATATTTTTTACATTAAGTTCCCTTAGCAGAATTAAATCTTTGGCTGCGCTGAGGCAAATATCTTCGTTTGATCAATAACTTCGGCCTTTGTTTTAATGCTTTGAGGCATAGGTGGATTTTTGGTAGCTGGGAGGAATCAATTTGCCTCAAATGTGGTGGTGGAGGCCTTCTGTTTGATAAACACTTATGATTTTCTTTTTACTATGTTTTAATTTGGAGGATTAGGCTTTTGATAATCAATCTTAGCCGTAATCCCCACAAATATGTCTTCAATCTTCTGTCTTGTCGTGTTTTAATCTTTGACACCGATACTCTTTTGATTCATTTTAACTCTGTGTCTTGTTGATGTGCAGTGTTGTGCAAGGCTCGTGAGGCATCAATGCCCATGAAGAATTGACGAGACGTGGAGTTTGAACCCTGCGAATGTTTTCCATAAATGAATCGAAGGCGTGAGAATCGTCATTCCCAGTCTTCGGCTTTTTCTTCAATATAATGGAAAAACCATTAATCACCTGCAAAACACAAACTAATTAAGAAATCCTACGATTATTGGGTAAAACTGCTTAGAAGGTGTGGGGAGGAGCGTGGGCGTTGGATGGCATCATTCAAAGGTGTAGATACGTTAAAGGAGGTCAAAGGAGAGTAGAGGAGAAAGGAATAAGTTAGAATCGTTGATCGCGCAGAGATCAACGGTGAGGATCAGTCGGGAAATCATAAAGTGGAAAAGGCCCCTTTATAATGAAATGGTCGAAAATGCAAATAAAAGGTATAAACCTTTGCTTTGGAGGAGAAAATGGTTAAAAATGAAGTTGGGGGGTCGGGATGAATAAAATCCGTCGGATGGGATCGACCTATTCGATCAACGATGGAGATCCCGTATTAAAAACCTTTGGCGAGGGTGGAGGGCGATATGCAAAGGCCGGATTAAATCTGGGCCATCGATCTGCAGAGATCAATGGCAGAAGGCGCGTGTGAAATCACGTAAAGAAAAAGAGGGAAAGTGGTTTCGGGGAGTGAAACAGTGGTTTTCACGCGGCAGAAGGGCGGGTAGGCAGTTTTGCCTTTTGGAACGCGATATGCATCCCCGCCCGACACGTGGCATTCCAAAACTGCCTACATCGCGTAAATTTTTAGAATTATCAGTCGGGCATGAAATTACATGAAAATGCACCTTTATCTTCAGATCTAGGGTCTTAGATATGACGGCTGTGGAAAGAGCGTGATAACAGATAGGTGCGCGGTTGATAACAAGTGGGATAGGGGGTAGGCGGTATCATTATGGACCGTCCGATCGAAAGATCGACGGCGGAGATTGATTTGTACAGAGGGCAGGACCCACAGGAGGCAGACACTGTTGGGTTAATAAGAGCTGTTGGATAGGAAAAATAAACGGCGGAGATTGTTTCTAAGGATCAAATGAAATAACACAAAGGCAGGAGGAGGCTTGATGAGGGCCATTGGATCTTGACACGCGGACGACCTGGATGTAATCGGAGCTTTTCGATCGGCAGGGAAAAGAACTTGGAGGGTGTCGAAGCGATTAAGCATTGACTGTCGATCTGTAGATCAGATCGACGGTGGGAAATGAATTGGAGGGGTTCGAAAAGTGGAGGAAAGACTTGTGAGGCACCAATGTGATTAATTATGGACCATCGATCTGTAGATCAGATCGACGGCGGAGAACTCATCGGAGGTTGACCGATCGGGGGGGTGTTATGTATATGAGGCTGGTGCCCGATTGCGAGGCTTTTGATTATATGAAAGAGCCATAGGCCCAAGGCTGTATATATATGGGGGCCAATTGTGATCGGAAGGTCGGGCCTTGGCCTTTTTGATCTAACCATTTGGAAAATCTCCGATGCGAGATTATATTGACCATTTGATCCGGAAAAGATCAATGGTTCCTTCATTTAAAAACATGAACCGGCGCATTTAGTGAAAAACATAGAAAAATGGGTTTTTGTGAATATACAAAGGAAAAATATCAATCGGAAGGGTTTATTGCAAGGTTTAAACGCCTGATTGTGGGCCCTTGGTCTTGTGAAGCGGAAAAAGGACCGGGGCTCATATATAACAGAGCTAATCACATCGGAGGTTTTTATGAAATCCAAAGACTTGCGCTCACCGATTACTTCCAATGCGATAAGCGCCCGATGGGCTTAGTGCCTGGTTCTAGGGTGTGGGCATATGTGGGGAAGTGGTTAGGACTTAGCCCAAAGAGGCTTAAGTCTGTAATACAAAAACATATTTTTCATGGATTTTCAATGGTTTTCAGAGGGATTTAGGGGTTTCGGCAGAGTTCAAAGAGGAGTTTTTAACTCTGCAAAGGAGATTTTATGAAAGGGGAAAATGGAACAAAGGGAAATCATGAAAAATAGAGGAATTTTATGGAGAAAAAGGGGAGAAAATGAAGGTTATTTTTGAGTGGAGGAAGGGGAAAAATGATGATTTTGCAGCAGTATTTTCTCATGAAATCAGCAAAATTTATGAGTATAAAAAGGGAACAGCAGTGAAGATTTAGACAGAGGCATGAGGCCTTCAAGAGTCTTCAAGAGATAACACTTTTTAGCAGTAAAATTTGTTCCTTGAAGACTCCAAAAATGTTTTAGCCACCATTTGATATGAAAAATTTTATAGGTGGCTAACACCATGATCAAAGGAACATTATCAATAGGAGGAGGATCCGATGCGGAATGATCTCACAAAAATTGATTTCATTCGAGGTCAAAGGCATTGATTCTCCAAAAGAGGCAACCTATTCAGGAGAAGGGATGATCCATGGGTCATCCGACCTAGAGATCATATTGACTTGAACGGTGTTTGGTGGTGGAATGGGGAAAATATCCATGAGAACGGGGTCCTTGAAAATACCAGGTCCTATACTATCTGGGGGATTAGGAATTTTATCCACGTATGGCATATTGTTCTCGGAAGACGAGGTAAAGAAAGACAACTGATCGACAGTAATAATCTTTCCCTCATGTGGAAACTTCAAAATTCGAAAGAGGGTGGATGGAATGCACAACATGGCGTGGGTCCAACTGTGACTGAGTAGAATATTGTAGTTGAGTTTGGCATCAACAACTTCCACTTCAACGTTGACTGTCTTTCCTTGCAATGTAATCGGTAGACTCACGAGAACACCCAAGGGTTTTGATTCCCTTCCATCGAATGCCTCAAGGGCATTGGGAGATGAAGTGAGGGCTAAAGAGCCAATGGCCTTCCATGAAGTAGATGACATAATGTAGGTAGAGGCACCTTCGTCCACGATTGCTCTGTGAATATTTAGGCCATTAATGCTGACTTTTATAACAAGCGCAATCTGGTGCGGAAGTCGGGGGATGAAATTCTCTAGATCGAAGGTGAGAAGGCTAGAATTGGCAGGATCAATTCCACCGATCACAGATAACAAAGCTTTCTGTTGAGACAGACAACTCTGAATTACTTCCAGTGCGGACATCATGGAAGACACCTGTGCCAAATCCTCAACAATGTTGTAACGTTGAGCAGCAGGGGCATTTCGATTATAGGAAGACTTGTGAAGAACACCTTTGGAAGGTGTCCGTACAATGGGTTCAGCATTGGGCCTTTCAATCTCAAGAGGACCAGAGGTAGGCGGGGGAGGAGGGTCATCAACGACTTCCTTCCCAGCTTCCTGGTGTGATCCAGTATAATCCTTTGACCAACTGGCTATAGAAATAGGTGCAGCACCATTCATCATGAAAACCTGAGACCCAAACGGTGCAAATGGTGAAGGCTGCTCAACCGTCTGGGTCTGTTGAGATGGAAAAGGTTCCTTAAGAACTAATAGAGCTCCCTTAGAGCCTTTAAGAAGTTGACTAACCTCGGATCGTCTAGGAAAATCTTTGGTGTAGTGGTCTTCATCACAAATCAGGCAAGGGTACTTCAGTTTTCGTTGTGAACCATCATCAGCACGTGGTTTGGACGATTTTGGTTTTGGGGCATCGGATTTGGCTTTTCCTTTGCCCTTCTTTTTCCCTTTGGAAGTCTTTTCTGCAGGATTGGCCTGGACGGCATTGACCTCCATGGTCTTACCAGAATCTGAAGTAGCCTGAGGAGCAAAATTGTTGGAAGAATTTGATTTCTAATTCCCATTGGAAGACTTGCAAGAAGTCTGAGAGATGGAACCGATAACACCATCTACTGATGGAGTAGCCGACGCTTTAGAGGTCCCTGGTCGTGGTGCATCAGTCAAGATGTCATATAACGTGCCGGATTGAGAGTACACTAAATCGAGGTACTGGGCATGAGCGATGGCCTGTTCCTCGGTTACACATGCCCTCATAGTAATGTCTTGTGCAATATTATTGACAAAAGAAGTAGTGAACCAGTGAGTTAGAAGTTGATCAGGAATGTCAAACTTGATCAGACGACGACGATGTCTCCATTCGTGAATATGATCTGAAATATGAGTAGCTTTGTCCTGTTTCAGAGATGTCAGGAGATGCGTCCTGGCTTCGTAACAAACCGGTAATTGGAAATGTGTTAGTAATGCCATAGCTAGAGTATTAAAATATTTAAAAATACCACGGGACAGTTCTATGTACCATTTAGCAGTAGCACTGGTGACATTGCACTGGAAATGATGCAAACGAATCGAGTCATCCACCCAAGAATTCGAAGGACACCATAAATGGTACATCATGACGTGTGCTTGGGGGTCTTCTCCAGATTTCCCCTCAAACTTAGGACAATCACTAGGCACCTTCGTTGGAACCAGAGGCCAATATGGATTATGAAGAATCGGATCATTGGTTAATTTGGACACGTCCGGTAACTCCAACGTGGCGAGAAAAGGTAATTGAGGGTTAAAAGGCATGCCAGGCCCCTGATAAGGACCTGTACCTGTACTCCATCCTGGTTGAGCATAAATTTGCCCCCATTGGTTCTATCCTAGAGGATTCTGACCATAGGGGGTATAAGCCGGATAATTGGGTTGATATGGTGGCTGAAAACCAGGATATGGGGGTTGATAACCAGGGTACTGATTCTGATTATATGTGGGCCTTGATTGAGCAGTGTATGGATTTTGCTGCAGAGTATAAGTATAGCTTAGCTGTTGAGGGTAATAACTAGAACCTTAAGGCAGGTTGTAAACTGGTCGAGACTGACCTTGAGGGTAATAGCCGCCTTGGGGTTGAATGGGCTGCTGGTAAGTGGGGCCCTACTGAGTCAGATAAGTCAGGCGCACAGGTGGATTCAGCTGTGGCATAGAATAGATCGGCGGCTGAGAAAGGTTAACAGGCTATGTAGGTTGCCCTGGTTGAACAGTTTGACCTCGCTGATGAGGGCCACCAAGTTGACCCGGCTGATTAGGTTGGCCTGATGGCGGGAGTGGGCCAGGTTGTGCCTGATAACGAGGTTGACCTGTGATAGGAAAATGACCAATTGGAAAATGAGGCTGTTGATGTTGCACCAAAGGTTGAGAAGGATGGGTTTTCCCCCAAGGACCGTATCGAGGTCCAGGTTGATACCCCGGTTGCCCTGCCAGTCCTTGAGGTTGCCCTGGTTGGACCACAGGGTGAGGCTGCAGAGGTTGACCTTGAGGATTGTAAGACTGCCCTTGCGGGCCATACAATAATCCCTGTTGGACCGAAGGTTTTCCCTATAAGGGTTGTCCTTGCGGGTCGTATGCATACCCTAGCTATGCCAAAGGTGGATATAAAACAATTAATACATTGATAAGCCTCAGGAGCAGGCAAACGAATGGGGTTTACCTGCTCATCATATTGATATGGAAATGTGTATATTGGGGCACCATCCGCTCCATAATGAGATTCAAAGTAAGGACGATTAAGATCTTGAGAGGACTGACCAACCTCGGAGATCGGGGGCTGTAAAGACATCCGATACTCCTCGAGAGAAATGTTCTTGAGAATCGTAGAAGCTATATAAACGTCTTCAGGAACTGACGAGGTTCTAGTTGACTAAGTGGTGAAAATAGGCATAGATGTAGCCACGCAGACAGTAGGTCTAATAGGTGCCGATGTGACAAAAGGAGATGTCGTGAGAGGTGTCGATGGCGACATCCCTAACGAGGGAATATTCGGTTCCGTGGACGGAGTTGATATTCCCATAGAGGCAATAGCGGCCATGACCTGACTTAAATACCTATATCCAGCTGGGAGTGACGGACCAGGTGAAGACAGAACAGATGGTTCAGAGATGTCTTCGGGAAAGAGCTAGTAGTCTTCACCAGAAGTAGGAATTCCCTCACTAGGAGTAGGACTAGATGAGTCCATATCTGACCCTGTTGTAAGATCTTCTAAAAGATGACAGGGACTAAGAGGTGCAACAGCAGCCAAAAATGGCGATCTTGATGTAAGAGGAGGGAAGTGCTCCCCAACTCCAAATCCAAACCAAGCGTTGGAAAAGGGCCAATTGAACTCAACTGGTCCTCCAAAGGGAAGTTCAGATATAACCAGTCCCCCAAGGGGAAACTCGAATATAATGGGCTGTTGCTGCTCCGCAGAGGACTGAGAGACCTCTGATGAATCATCTGTATAAGGACTACCAGTAGACGAAATTGATGGTTCCACCACTGTGACTATAGCAAAAAGAGGAAGAGATCAAAAACAAAGATGCACGGGAAAAAACCAAGGCAAACAAAAACAGGAAAAAAATTCAATCTCTTAATGGGAATGTGATCATTGGTGATTAATTTTACCACATTGAAACTGGAAATTTTACTGTTTCATGTTTTAAGAGTCTAGAAACAAGTAAAAGATGACTCTATCGCTTTCATTTTGGAAACAAGCATGAAAGGACAAGCGCTTGATGATCTTTTCAAATTTAGGGAGTCAGTAAAGATCAAAATTATTGCTCTGGTAATCTAGGTAAATGGGTGTACCAGATATCCATGAACTTCCATATACACCTTGGTAAAAATGAAAGAGAAATCAACCAAGGACTTAACGTACGTGCAGGTAATCTCCTCGAATGCTGTGTCTGGTGTATCACGGGTAAAAGGCGGCAGACTTGGCTTCCTACAGATAAAGCATTTGCAACCTAATGGGGTCTCCCTTTATATACTTGACGGTACGGGGAGCACAAGTCCGTACTAGCACTATCTATAGCCAAATGTCGAGCGACAACTACTAGGCTTACAGACGTCGGAACACATCTCTACCTTAGACTACTAGATGTTCCATTAAGTTTCAATGCTGCCTTAGGTTAATTTAGTAAATTTTAATGTTGATCTTCAATTTACGTTTCAATTTCAAGGCCTTATCGAATTTTAGATCTCATAAAACCTCTAGATGCAAACTACATGCCACAAAATATCATTTTGTTCAATGAAGAGCTATCTACGGGAGAGTTGAGATCTTTCAAATGAAAGAAAAATGAACACACAAAAACATCCACTATTGTTTTCAATGCAAGCTAATGAAACTACAAAACTTTTCTCTAGAATTATACAATGCTAGTAATGCGAAAAAAAAATCAATTTTCACTATGCCAATCGAAATGCAAAAGATTTTGTTTTTTTGTATTTTCCAATATATTAGAGAAAATGCACTAAATAAATGAAAAACTAATGAAAACATCAATTTGAGAATGATACAAAGAGAGCTGAAACAAAAAAAGTTCAGTCAACTCAAACAAACACAATCAAGACTCAAACCGATGATGAAATCCCTCAAAGCGAAGAAGAATCTCGAAAGAGACTCAAACGAATCGTGTGATCTAGGCTTGGAGCAACACAAAGAGAAACTGAACGAAAGAGAGGACAATCACTCAATTTATGCAATGATTCAATGGGATTGAGCAAGATGAATGCAAAGAAGCAAAAATGAAGTTGACCGGGAAAGCAAAGGCCCAAAACTCCCACGGGAGGCTCAGCACACTGAAGCACCTAGAAGCCCTAGGGCTAAAATGAAAAACTGATAGAAAAGGGCAGGGCAAGGGCCAAACATAGTCAAAAATGACTTCAATGCACTCAATCAATCAGAAAAAGTGAACCAGGAACAAAACTCAAGATCAGAGAGTCCAAGACAGGAAAACCCTAAAACTAAGCAGGGTTGGTGCACCTGTTTGGCTGTAATCTGCGCCAAACAGGGGTTGGCGTGGGGGCCTAACTAGCAAAAAGTGCCAATTGGCGTGACTATCAGGGGGATAACCGTGTCAATCAATTTTACACTAGCAAAATGATGAAAATGAACTAACAAAGGCTAGATCTGGTCTTCTGGGGGCTGAACAAGATTTTAACACTAAGGAAGGTGAACCAGGAAAGCAGACTAATCAAACAAAAAGCAAAAAAAAACCCAATGGAGGAAGGACCAACTCCCACTAATCCCCAGTGGAGTCGCCAAATTGTTGTGGAGGTAAATCCCCTATGTGGATAGAGGCGATCCCACTATCCCTAGAGTGGGTCTAGCAACAATCGAAACACGCAAGACTATTGGTCCCTAGTTACAAAAGATAGAACCGCGATAGATTGTTTACCTTGATTCCTTCGCTGCTGTTGTCGAAGAAGAAGTGGCACTTCCATTCCTAGCTGAATAGGTCATGATCTGTGAGCTTTTTGCATCTAGATACCTGTACACATGCGAAGAAGAGAGACAACATGCAACGTAATATTTCACACTTTATAACTATCGATCAGTCAGAGAGGAACGAATGAAATTGTATTATATAATGGACAAACACAATCATGGAACCAATAGCAGAGACATGTATATTCAGATACGAGAGAACGATTACAACCAGTGCTCTGACGTCATGATATTCCTTCGATGGGGTTCCAGCAAGACGTGTCTCACAAAGCTCGTCATGGATTCGACAGAACTCTCTCTCTCACAAGGTTCTCCTTAGCTCTGCTCTTGATTTTCACTCAGCTATAATTTCCTTCCCAAAAGTTCAACTAGCTAGCAAATGGAGATTGCAAGCTTTTATAGAGGGAGAAGGAGAGGTTAGGCTCCCTACAATCATGGGGGAGAGTCCTATCTCTTAGGAAGGTTCCATGAGAGGTGGAAAACCACTTCCTAAACAGGGACATCTGGAGGCAAACAACCCAACCTCTTTTGATGATTCATTCTGAAGTTGTTAGAATCAAAATTCCACCTTTTATTGTTAAAAAAAATTCCTTAATAGGCTTGGCGCAGGCATAACACAGGGACAGAGCGCCAGCTGGTGCGCCCACTAGTGTGCATTTTCCCCATTGGCGCGAGGGATGAACTGGCTACCCGCGCCAAGGCCAAAACATGGGTTTTTAGGGTTTTCCAGAGGAAATGTTGTTGAGGAGAATTCTTGTCCTTATGCAGAAGGATGCCATCAAGGTGTTTTCAGGACATTTTACTATTCATAGTTCACGGAAATAGTCCTCCAATGTACGGGACGAGGGATTGCAGGGACAGTGACAAAAGGTTTTGTAACACAAAGGGATCTAGAATAAGCACAATTAAAAAAAACGTGAGAGGCATACTAAGAATATTTTAAGCAAAGAGAGAAAAATTGGGGCCATAGAAACCTTTCCTAATCAATATATCCCTAGTTTGGATTCGATTTCCAAGATACAACCATATGAAGCACTTTAAATTTGGAGGAATTGGCTAGTTCCATATTTTTTAGTGCCACCAACAAGTGCTTTTATGAGTCGAAACTTTTGAGATCACATCGTAAGCTAATTGTGTTGTAATATGTCTAGATGATGATCCCCATGCCAAGAAAAAATAGGCATCCTCATTCGAAAGGGAAATCCCACATCCTTGAAGGATTCTAATGATATCGTTCCAATCCTCAGCCACTAACTCTTACTTAGGCCGAGATCACTAGATTTTTCCATCTTCTAGCTTAATTGTGGTTTACGATAGGGAAAAACATGATTCAAGTAGAAATTTTTACTTACTTGGAGTTGGTAGAGAAGTTCGACACAAATAGAGCTGATCGGGGACTATCTAATTAAATGGTAATTTCTCAGCCTTACATGTATCCCCCTACTTACCTTCCAGACCATCCTCTTATGAATCCAAGGGTGTTGGTGTACATGCACATGGTTAGCCTTAATTAGCTTTAGTTCAACTCTATATATTTCATGCGATGTGCACTTGTCTTTATCTAGTTAACTCGAGTGATGTACATTCACATAGTTAGCCTTAATTAGCTTTAGTTCAACTCAAGATATTGCATGCGATGTGCACTTGTCTTTAGCTAGTTAACTCAAGTGCTTACGTGTGGTGTGCACTTGGGTTTAGTTAGTTAACTCTAGTGCTTGCATGTGGTTCACGTGCACATTAGAAAAACATAAAGCACACTTAGCTTTAGTTAGCTTTAATTATCTGTTTATCAGTGGTTGTACAGCTCATTGGGTGTTGAGGCATCCGTTCAGTTGACTACTGAAGAATCTCGGGCGTTGGAGCGTCCATCTAGTGGGAGCTAGAGAAAATTTATTTTCTAGATTCTAGGAAGTTGGAGCTTTATTTTCAATTGGAGTTGAATATTAAAGAATTATTAGAAAATCATTCAGGTGGTTTTTTTCCCAGAGAGGGTTTCCACCTTAAAAACTGTGTGCTTTTTTGTTCTTTTTGTTTACTGCTATAATTGCATAAACACTGATAATAATTGAAGATTAACTAATGCTCTAAAATATTAATAATAATACTAATTGAAAGGAGTACTAATTCACCAACCCTCTCATTATTTCCAACATTATCCATAGTTATTGCATGTACAACTAAGCTTAATTTAGTTTCTTTTATGTATTGATTCTCAAACTAATATTGATGAATCAAATTCAATTCTCAATTCAAATTTTATTTTTCAACTTTCACAAGTTTGTGCAATTATTCTTCAACTAGATCGTATTTGTGCTCTAATAATTTTATATGGTATCAGAGTTTCAAGGGTTTGGAGCTGCATGAAATTTTTTTTGCAGGTTTGAAGAGCAAATAATTGGAAATTGTTCGAAGATTTGATTTTCATATCAAAATATTGGGGAACTGCCGCAATTGTTGCTACAGCTACAAGGTAAAAAAAAATGGAGTTCTCATCTTCGACGATTCTTACTCCATATAACTACTTCCAATGGAAGCCATATTTTGCTTCATGTCAGAGGTAAAGGCTTGTATCATATAGTTATGAATACGGAAGCTGACCCCAATTCCGCCATTGAAAAATCCAAATACTTCAATAGGATGGACGAGGCTTTTGGTCTTCTATTGTTGTCCATATCTACATAATTTTGTTTTCATGTGGACACATGAAACACTCGAATGAAGTTTGGACAACATTGGAGAATTTATTTGGAAAGCAGGATGAGATGTGAGCTCATATTCTTGAAAATGAGCTAAATTCCTTAGATCCAAATAGCTTTGAGAACATTTAAGATTTATTTACAAAATTTAATCATTACCTCTACAACTACATGATTGCAGGAACGATAAATCAAAATAGGAAGGTCAATTGACCCTTTCTATTTTGTATAAATTAGGCCCTGAATAAGCTGCTTTTGTTTCCACATTTCATACAGTTAGACTTGCAACTGGAGAAAAATGGAAAATGCCCAAATTTGATGCATTTATTGAGTCTCTTATTCATGAGTAGGATAAGCTCATAATGGGTTCATTAAAGTCTCCAAATGCACATGCACTTACCATGCATGTGAAAGGAAAGTCCAACTCGAAACCAAATCAGCAATACAAAGGAAAAGGAAAGGCAAGAGATCCAAATCCAAGAAAGGGAGGAAATCCAAAACCTCCAGATGATTCTTCTAGCTCCAAGGGTTAGAAGGAAAAGAAAGGAAACTCCAAGTGTTAGTATTGTAATAGAGGTTATCATAATGAATCCTCTTGCATGAAGAAGACTATTGATCTGATGTAAAAGACTCTTCAGCAAAATAATCTTGGTCATCACATTCTAGAAATTGTCAAGAAGAAGACAGAGGAAAAACCATCATAAACAAGGGGTAATTGGCATGCTTTGATTGCTCTTCATTCTACACTGCAAAAATGGATCATTGATTCAAGATCTTCACATCATATGGCTTCTTCAAAGGAATCATTTTCTTCTCTACATGTATACTTAGGACCTCCTATTCTCATGGGGGACAATTTTGCAATTGAAGCAACTGGACAAGGAAGAGTGCAATTCGAAGATGGAAGTTTTGAGAATGTCTTGCATATTCCAAGGCTTTCTGTGAATCTTCTTTTAGTGTATCAGATGACACACATAGGTATCGAAAGGAAAGTGGAATTTACCTCGGACTCCGTGAGGATTTATGACATGCAAACCAACTTGAAGATTTCATCTCACAAGGTAAATGATCAATCTCGTCTGTATACATTTTCTGATTTTTTTCCTCAATCAAATTCTATTTTGATACTTACACATGGAAATGAATAAAATAGGATTTAGCATGAGAGATTTGGGCACTTTAATTTTAGATATATGCAACAACTTAGTAAGCAAGGGATGGTCAAAGGATTGACAACCATTGAATTTTCAAATGGTGTTTGTAATGGATGTGCTCTTGGAAAGCATCCACAAGACAAGTTCGAGAAGGGGCATGCATGGAGAGCCTCTTCACCTTTGGAACTTGTTCATAGTGATCTCATGGGTCCATTTCCAGTACTTTCAATGAGAAAAGCAAGATATGTGTTGTAATTTATAGATGATTACACGATATTCACTTGGGTTTACTTCTTGAACCTCAAGTCTGAATTTTTTCAACAACTAAAGATTTTCAAAGCACATGCGGAAAATCAGTCTGGAAAACGCATCAAGATACTTTGCACAGATAAGGGACGAAATATGTCAACAAATATATCAAGAGTCTTTTTAATGAAGCAGACATACAGTTGTAGCATACAGTTCCTTACACTCCACAAAAAAATGCGGTGGTCAAAAGGAAGAATCGATCTTTGAAAGAGATGGCCAATTGCATGTTGCATGCAAGATCTCTTTCATCAAAATTATGGGTTGAAGCTATCAATTGTGCCTCATACATACAGAATAGATCTCCTCATAAATCTTTTACTGGAAAAAAAAAATTGAGGCTTGGAATGGCATTCAACCTGAAGTCAGTCATTTCCGCATTTTCGAATCTCGAGCATGGGCCCGCATTCCTATAGTGAAGAGAAAGGTTTTGGAGACTCAAAGTAAAGCATGCATGTTTGTTGGATATTCTGATGAATTCAAAGGGCGCATATTGTTTGATATCAACACTAAAGATATCTTTATTGAAAGGAGTGCAAATTTTGACGAAGATATTTTGCATGCACTAGCAGATGAACTTGTTACTAAGTTTCCATCACCACTCATTGATGAGTATGCAGATGGAAATTTAGATCAGAATTCTGATGAAGATGAGCTTTTTCCTATTACACATGTTGGATCACCATTTTTTGAACATCTAGATCATACATCCTCATGTAGTTCAGAATATTCTCGACCACCATCAACACAAAAATGGCGTAGCATGAGTGATCTCCTTGATGATCCTACCTCTATACCTCAGTTTGAGGAAGATCCACAAGCACTCTTAGCTATGGATCCATGCATGCCCATGCATTCTTATCTGATGCATGCATCTGATCCATAGAATTATGCAGAATAAATTTGGTATCCTGAATGGGAAGCAGCAATGAATGAGGAATATAACTCTCTCCTTGAGAACCAAACTTGGGATTTGGTTCCACTACCTTCAAATAGTAAAATTTTGAGGTGCAAGTGGTTTTACCGAACCAAGAAAGAAAAAAATGGCCAAGTTAGTCGGTATAAGGCATGGTTGGGAGCAAAAGGTTTTCAGTAGGTACATGGTGTTGACTATGATGAGACCTTTTCTCTAGTGGCAAAAATGGATTCCATTCAGCTAGTTCTCTCCATTGCAACAACAAGAGGATGTGAGGTGCTTCATATGGATGTAAAGAATTCCTTTCTTCATGGTGATCTCGAGGAGGAAATGTGCATGTAGCAGCCACAGGGATACATGCACAAACTAAATAAGACTCTCTATGGCCTCAAGTAGGCACCTAGAGCACGGTATGCCAACATGGATTCCTATTTATTATCTCAAAATTTTGTACGCTGCAAATCTGATTCCAATGTTTATTTTTTGAATAAAATTGACTCCTTGTTGATCACAGTATGTAGAAATTTATTAATATTGATAGTATTACCATATTCTCCTGATCTAACAAATTAATCTTATGTTAAATATAGAATCCTTCCACTTAATTCTTTGCGGAAATTAAATCGCCAATTGCAAACACGTGCAGGAAATCAATCGCACATAAACACAGTTGTTTAACAGGAAAGCTTAAAGCTAAAAACCCCAACTATCATGTATTATATATATGAATGGATCATGTAATAATATCATACAAAGCTTAGTACATCAAGCTCTCATTACAATCAACAATCATTACACACTGTCATGCAGAAATTTGCATCTCTATGCACCAATTTCTTGCCTCCTGACATCCTGCCTCAACTGCACAATCCTTGCTGAAGATGGCACCTGAATAAATTCGAATTGGCCTTGCCTTGACTACGCAATCCTCATTGGCATCTCTAATGTGTGTCAGATGCATTGAATGCATCACTATAGTCAAAACAGATAGTCCATCTCACCCTTTCACCTATCTCTCCACTGGGTCTCCATTGCAACTGAAATGCAAGTAGTTAACTGCTATATTTGTTCAGTTGTTAGTGAGTTATTAGTTGTGAATTAATTAACTAATTAATTCACTAAACTCTCACTAGTGTATCTTCAGTCAGAACTAGATACAACTAGCACAATTGAGTTTAACTCACTTAACTGAGTTAAACTGAATAACAACTCCCATAACTACTCTTCCAAATTTGTCACAACTTTTCCACTTCAGTTCTAATTGAGTCCTCCATGCATGAGCCACCAATAATCCTAGGAATTGCGTAATTCCTTCATCCCACTGATTTTCCAAATCTGTTCACTGAAATAAAGTGCTCCAAGAGAATAAGTTGATATTTATTGTCAGATTATTATTAACGGCTAATAATAATCGACATGCAACTATATTTAGATTGACGATATATAAATAGACTTCGCCCAATATTATAAAAATTGAATTCCATCTATTTTTCACATTTGAAAAACCATCTACAAATAGCATCCTGCAACTTATAGAATATGCTCACCATGTCTAAAAATAGACATACACCTAAAAATAGCCTGCGGGTCCCACTTAGTGAAGGTGCTTACTTTTCACTAAGCTCATCATCTTTTTGAATCTCAACACTCCCTCTCAATAAGATAGGGATTATCCTTCACCCTGATCCTGCCTCTATGGTATTCAAATTTGCTCCTGCTGAGCGCCTTCGTCAGAATATCTGCATCCTGATCTTCCGTAGGAATCTACTGAAGCAACATGATCTTTTGCTGCACACAATCTCTGATATGATGATACCAAATATCAATATGTTTAGATCTATCATGAAACACAGGATTAATCGAGATTTTAATGCAACTCTGATTATAAAAATGTATCACTATAGGATCAAAATGAGAACTGAACAAACTGACTAGAATCTTCCTCATCTAGATAGCCTCACATGCAGCTTGACTTGCTACCATGTATTCTACTTTTGCTGAACTGAGTGCCATGGATCTTTGTTTCCTGTTGTACCAAGAAACTATTGTAGATCCGATACTGAAAACCCCTCCTGATGTGCTCTTTCTGTCCGTTGCGATGCCTACCCAATCTGCATCCGTGAATCCATGCAACTTCACCTCATCCATCTGTTTGTACCATAAACCATACTCAGATGTGCCCATGAGATATCTCAGGACATGCTTGCCTACCTTCCAAAAGATATTGGTAGGCTTAACCATCGATTGACTAACCTGGTTCACCGCATAGCATATGTACAGTCTTGTATTAACTAAATACATGAGCGAACCCACCAACTGTCGATAAAAAGTGGCATCCACTACCTCTGTGGATGTAGCATCCTCTTTCCTCCAATTTCCAAGAAGAGGAGTATCCATGGGCTTGCATTCCTCCATGTGAAACTTACCAAGTATCTCTTGAGCATACTTTCCTTGAGACACAAACAGTTCCCCTTATCGCTGCCATATTTCCAATCCAAGGAAATGATGAAGGAGGCCCAAATCCTTCATCTCAAACTCCTTTGCAAGATCTGCCTTGCATGAGTGTATGAACTGCTCATCACCCGTTAGTATTAAATCATCAACATAAAGAAAAATGATTAAAATTTTACCTCCACCACAATTTGGTACAGGTTTGGATCCGCCTCACTCTTAGTGAGGCCAAGTCCGATGAAATAGTTGTCGATCCATGTGTACCAAGCACGTAGTGCTTGCTTCAGCCCATACAGCGCTCTTTTGAGTATGCACACATGTGACTCACTACTGAAGATCTCAAATCTTTCAAGTTGCTCAATGTACACTTCTTCCACAATGATCCCATTAAGGAACATAGTCTCCACATCCATCTGATGAATGTGCCAACCCATCTACGCTGAGAGAGCAAGGATGGTCCTTATGAAAGAATACCGTACGACAGGTGCAAAGGTTTCTTCATAATCAATCCCCTTGATCTTCAAGAAGCCCCGGGAAACAAATCTTGCCTTATACTTCTCAATGCTCCCATCAACAACTTGCTTTACCTTGTAGATCCATCTTGAACCTACCACCGATTTACCAACCGGCCTTGGAAAAATCTCACAAGAATTGTTTCTGACAATGGAGTCATACTCCTCCACCATGGCATCTACCCATGTGGGCTCCTGCACTACTTCTTCAAAAGAATATGCCTCTGTCATGATACCCTTGCTCATGAGATCCATGTAACCAGTGAATCAGTCAGGTGATTGTCTCTCTCTGTGCGGTGATGTACGGGCTCCTACATTCTGTGCCGCATTAAGCTTCAGTCTCTCAGCTTCTGTGGTATGCTTTCTACCTGTTCTAATGTTTGGTTCTGCATGAGTGGACTCTCCCACTCCATGAATCTCCTCCTGTGGTTGATCCACATATAGAGGCTCATCTTTGGGAAAAAGAAGTTCCTCCTCTACATGCAAGTGTAGCTCCCTCTCAAGCGACAACTTCATGGCTTTCACCTCATTGAATTTTATATCCCGTCGCACCATAGTCATTAAATTGTTTGGAAAATACACATGACAATTATGGGGTGTTTCTTTGTACCCCACAAATATCCCAAATTCTACAGTCAGCTCCATCTTCTTCCTGGCATCCTTTGTCATGTTAGTGTCAGTTTAGTCATACTGCCACCAGTGATCAAAACTTCTCTTTTGCATTTTCATATTAGGAGTCCCATAATAATCAATTTCACCATTCCGTTAGGTCATGGATTCATTGATGGTAGTAGTTTTTATATCAGTTTTCCCCCATGAGGTACTTGCTGATTTTCCTCCCTATGGTCTTCAGTCATTTAGTCACTTTCATTCTCAAAATCATACCAGTAGGTCATAGGATGGGTCTCACCATGGTCAAATTAATGAGTCAAATATCAATATTATCACCAAGGTCATGAGGATGTCAATAAGCTCAAAATCACAGCACCAGGAAGAATCAAAGAGACGTTTTATTCATCTTGATGTAATTTTCACCTCAAAACCATGTTTTGAGGTGAAAACGTGATATTTTGCCTTTATTATCATTCATTATGTAATTTTATATCATCAGAAGTCACAATTCAGAAGCTGACATCTCCACAAAGTGATGTCCCTGCCTTCAGAGAATTTTTCCGCAGCATGTTCAGCACCAGATCATCTTCCAAGTAGATCCAGCAAAAAGAGCTCGGAAAGAGCTTTCCAAACGGTATACTACACTCTCAAAACTGACTTCTGGATTGAAATTTATGCTTAAGTGAAGTAAAATTCCCTTTACCCCCTATTTCCCATTTTTCCCTTCAACTTTACTTTATTAAAGTTTTATATCCCTAAGCCTCCCCTTTTTCCCCCTTCCGATGATAATAACACATGATAAATATTTTTGTACATTTGCGATTTAATTATAAACCACTTCCCCTTTTCCATGACCCCTTAAAATTTATAATAAAGTTTAAGTTATAAACCCCACTTCCCATCGCAAATCGCAAAATTCATTTGTATGCCCCGATGAGCCCATCGCAAATATTTGTGATGCGATCGCATCGCAAATCCTCCGATCGCATCGCAAATCCTCCGATCGCATCGCAAATCCTTCGATCGCGTCGCAAATCCTCCGATCGCATCGCAAACCCTCTGATCGCAAGTCCTGCCCCCTCCTCCGATCACATCGCAAATTTTGCGATTGCGATCACTCTTTGCCCCGCTCCAATTGCGATTGTGATTTATATCCACGTCCCGCCTCCATCTCCTTTCATTTTTCGCATTTAAAATTCATTTTACCCTTCACAAAGAATATAATTTCATTTAGTTCTATTTCTACAGCATTTTATTAAAGGTCAGAGAATAAAGAAATAATGGAAAGCGAACAGTCAAAGGCCGAGAGCTTAAATTAAAACGAAGATATCTACAACAGCAAAGAATAGGATTGGATTGCCTATTTTGTCTTCAGTTACAATTCAAAGGGATTTACGCCACAGGTTTCACCTCTTCATTGGTTATCAGCAAATTCAAGTGGAAAAATGTAACGCTACTCCTTCTTAGGACAGATGGTTGGCTCTTCAGTTTTTCAATGCTGTTAAACAATTCCCTATTTTCGTCGATCTGTTTTCCCACATTTGAGTTTATTTATTGTATTGTAAAATCATTTGTAAAGGGGGCTGAAATGATAAAGTATTGTATCTGATTTTTTATGGTGAACAACGATCAGACATAAGAAGGCTGAAATCATTCACCTGGTGACTCCAAACTCAATGTAAAGACTCCACTGGAGGACCGATTCTTAAATGGAAGGATCTTACACAAAGTTTAGGTATCCAAAGTGGAATGGTATTCAGGATCTAATATACTTTCTTGTAAATTACTTCTTTGCTTTTCTTGAAGTTGTCCTGAAAGTTTTTTAGAATTTATGATAAAGGTGATCAAAATCTTCACTCAACCTATTCAAAAAGTGTAAATACTGAGTTTTCCTTTGATCCTGGCCTTCATCTTTTTCCCAAATCATATGATGACTCTCTTCAGATTGATCAGCCTAATGAAACCAAAACTGATCTCGTGGCCCTTGTATATACTCCTACACCTTTTATAGTCCCGGATAGGTATAAACCTCTTATTTTACCTTCTGTTCTCCATGCTTTCCCTACAAATTATTACCTATATTTGCCAAGATTTGATGGTGAATGTAACAATGTCAACGTTGAGCAACATGTGCATAATGTTGATACTTTCCTAGACCTTTTTGAAGTTTATGAAGAAGATGTTAGTATTAGGCTTTTTGCTCTTTTTTTGCAAGGCAAAGTCAAGAGTTGGTTCAAAACCCTGCCTGATGCCAGCATCTCAGAATTCCAACAGTTCGTCAGATTTTTCCTCGACAGATGGGTGGTTAGACAGAACCCGTTCCTGATTTTAGACAAGTATGCCCAACTGAAAAGACAGTTAGGGGAAACAGTACAACAATTTTCCGCCAGATTTAATCGAGTCTATTATTTGATACCTGTCAATATAAGACCCCCTCCTGGCTCAGCTCTCTTACATTACCCGGGCACTTTTGATCCAGAAATGGAGTTTCAGCTGAGAGAAAGGAACTTAGCAACACTTGAAGAGATACAGAACAATGCAGTAGATGTAGAAGCTAATCTGTTGATCAGAAGAATAAAGCTAAAGGAAGAAGAAAAGAAGAATGCTGCAGAGCACCTGACACTTTCAGAAGAAAAGCTTGACCTTTTGGTAAACGCAGTAGAAGAGATGATGCAGAAAATGACTACAAAAAATGAAAATGACGTTCAAGAAAAAGTGGCTGACTCAAAACATCTTCTTTCTTATCCCAGTTATCATCCATCTAATAATGATTTTGTTATAGAACACCTTGGAGATGAGAAATCTCTTGATGTGACTTGTATGCTTGATGATATGTTTTATGTTGATGATTTGCCAAAATTCGATCAATACGATGATGATGATTTTTTCCAAACACAAGCTAGTCTTGCAGCACAATCAACTACTGATTTGTGGGAGGAAGTTCCATCTCAACAGATTGAAAGCAGTAATAATCCGTTGCATATCATCCAGGACAGTGATGAGGAAAGTCTGGAAAATTGGGAAGTAAGTGAAAGATCTTTGCCTCTTTGTTTCGCTTCAATTCAGTTCATCAAAGATAACTTTCATAGAAACCAACAACCTCTCAGTTTTAATTTTGAGGTTGAGACAGATAGTGAAATTCTCGAGCAAGTTTTTTATGAGAAATCTTCCCTTGAAACGACTTATGAAATCATCTGCGATATAAAATCCTCCCTAGCTCCAAATTTGTAGCCACCTAGTGCAATTGAAGGTCAGATTACAGATAAATGTCTGGAAGCTGAAACATATGATTTAATGATGCAAGAAAATTCAGTACCTTTATGTTTCGAAACATTTCAGTTCATAAAGTAGAATCTACGTGATATCTCTAAATAAAAAGAGGAACAACCTGTAGAATGTCATACAGTTTCAATAGATACGTTGCAGCAGTCTTCTCAAGTTTTCTATGATCCTATTGCTCGTGTGTTGAATGATATTGGCTGTAAAATTCCTTCTCCATTGGCTAACCGTGTGCCAGAAAATAATGTTAACAATAATCTTATTCGACAACTGACTTCATTGTCTCGTTCAACAGATGTTTCATTACAAAGCCCATATCAAGGTTTGAAGTCATATGAGGAGACTTATGAAGAAGACTTTTTTTTGTTTGGGATCAGCAACAGAGTTTGGTTATTCACGAATTTCAGGATCCTTTTGACAACTTGTTGCAGTCATCAGAGAAAGACAGCTCAGAGGTGAGGAAAATTTTAAGATCAAGGTGTGGAGATTACCTGAACCAGAGCAGTGATGTGTTAATGAAAATCAATAGCTATTCTTATGAATATCCTTTCGCAGTATTCTTGAAGTCATCCAGTCAATTCATGCTTTGCAAGTTTATCAGCATTCAACTTGATTCCAAGTTTCCTTGCGAGTTGCCTTTCAGTTCTTCCCTTTTCCTGCGTATCAGAAAGCACTTGGGGAGAAATCAAATAGCAGCCAGGATGCTTACATGGTTGCATTGGTTGTTCCATTTCACTTGATTAAGTAGTGGATGCAACAATTAGAGTTGGTTAGATGAATAAGCTCAATTATGAGTATTTTTCTAGTTTTTCAGTTGTGTTTTAGTCATGTCTTGAGTCAGTTTGGTTTTATTATGGTTTTTCAGTCTTAGCCTTCAGTCAGAGTCAGTATGCATTGTAGCTTGTTTCAGTATTTTCGACTCCATGCCCAATGGATAAGGCTACTTGGTCTACGGTGTTCTTGGCACCTGCAAGGAGCTACCATCCCCATTGGAGCCAATGTTAGTGCCAGTCTAGTCATACTGCCATCAATGATCAAAACTGCTCTTTTGCATTTGCATATTAGGAGTCCCATAATAATAAATTTCACCATTCCACTAGGTCATGGATTCATTGATGGTAGTAGTTTTTATATCAGTTTTCCCTCATGAGGTACTTGCTAATTTTCCTCCCTATGGTCTTCAGTCATTTAGTCACTTTCATTCTCAAAATCATACCAGTAGGTCATAGGATGGGTCTCATTAGTTTCTAGGGTCTCACCATGATCAAATTAATGAGTCAAATATCAATAATATTAGCAAGGTCATGAGGATGTCAATAAGCTCAAAATCACAGCACCAGGAAGAATCAAAAAGACATTTTATTCATCTTGATGTAATTTTCACCTCAAAACCATGTTTTGAGGTGAAAACGTGATATTTTTCCTTTATTATCATTCATTATGTAATTTTATATCATCATAAGTCACAATTCAGAAGTTGACATCTCCACAAAGTGATGTCCCTGCCTTCAGAGAAGTTTTCCGCAGCATGTTCAGCACCAGATCATCTTCCAAGTAGATCCAGCAAAAAGAGCCCGGAAAGAGCTTTCCAAACGGTATACTACACTCTCAAAACTGACTTCTGGATTGAAATTTATGCTTAAGTGAAGTAAAATTCCCTTTACCCCCTATTTCCCATTTTTCCCTTCAAATTTACTTTATTAAAGTTTTATATCCCTAAGCCTCCCCTTTGTCCCCCTTCCAATGATAATAATGCATGATAAATCTTTTTGTACATTTGTGATTTAATTATAAACCACTTCCCCTTTTCCATGACCCCTTAAACTTTATAATAAAGTTTAAGTTATAAACCCCGCTTCCCATCGCAAATCGCAAAATTCATTTGTATGCCCTGATGAGCCCATCGCAAATCCTCCGATCGCATCGCAAATCCTCCGATCGCATCGCAAATCCTCTGATCGCATCGCAAACCCTCTAATCGCAAGTCCTGCCCCCTCCTCCGATCACATCGCAAATTTTGCGATTGCGATCACTCTCCGCCCCGCTCCAATTGCGATTGCGATTTATATGCGGGTCCCGCCTCCATCTCCCTTCCTTTTTCCCATTTAAACTTCATTTTACCCTTCACAAAGCATATAATTTCATTCAGTTCTATTTCTCCGGAATTTTATTAAAGGTCAGAGAATAAAGAAATAATGGAAAGCAAACAGTCAAAGGCCGAGAGCTTAAATTAAAACGAAGATATCTACAACAGCAAAGAAATAGGATTGGATTGCCTATTTTGTCTTCAGTTACGATTCAAAGGGATTTACGCCATAGGTTTCACCTCTTCATTGGTTATCAGCAAATTCAAGTGGCAAAATGTAACGCTGCTCCTTCTTAGGACAGATGGTTGGCTCTTCAGTTTTTCAATGCTGTTAAACAATTCCCTATTTTCATCGATCTGTTTTCCCACATTTGAGTTTATTTATTGTACTGTAAAATCATTTGTAAAGGTGGCTAAGTCGGAGAAAGTATGGGAATAGTGTGGAATAACATCTCTGCGCTACATTGTACAGTTTGACAGGAATTAATAAGAGATGCAGCTCTGACTTGTGGGATCCATGTGGTATGAGATTTAGCATTTGTTTTTCTCCTTTGTTTCATATGTGAATTGTTATGTGTTCCATTCATCCATAAACATCTCCTTTGAATGCTTTCAAGATAAAAAGGTAGAATCCATTTTATATGCTCTGCCTTGGGAAATCATTCATGCTTTATGTTTTTTCTTCTGTTTGAAAAGGATCCATTTACAGTGCCCTTTTCAACTCCTCACCAGTCTTTCCATCCCATCCTCATTTAAATTTTAATTGCTAATTTTCCTGCCTATCTTGCCCCATGAAATACCTTGTGTCCTGATTTAATTCCTCGTCTCAAATTGTTCCCTTATATCCCACACATCCCTGAATTTCATTCATTCATTTCATTTTATTTAAACCTTTTATCCCTATCATTTTATCTAGCCTAATATCATTTCATTTATTGTGTTCCATTGGATATATTCTCACGGAGAGAGCCCTATCCTGTCCTTGTAGGGCTAGCTACAAGGCTAAGCGTGGTTTAGTTGTTACCCTGTCTTGCCTTTGCAGCCTGGGGTCCAATTCAGGTGCTAACATGTCACATGAATGTAAATAGATGAGCCAAAAATATTCAAATGAGAAATATCAAGCTTCTTACCAGTAAAAGATTATTTAGGTGTACTCATGCCAAGTAATCTATGAGGACAATGGCTTTGAACATAAACCGCAGTGTTTCATGCTTCTTCCCACAAGTGCATCGGTAGGCCTTGGTCATGCAGCATAGCTTGTGCAGCACCCACGATCGTTCTGTTCTTCCTCTCCGCGATCCCATTCTTCTGTGGTTTATGAGGCGCTATGAGTTCTCTTCAAATTCCTTCTTTGCTACAAAATTCTTTGAATTTGTTCAAGATATATTCACCACCATTATCGCTCCAGAGAGCCTTCACTTGCTTCCCCGACTCCTTCTCCACCAATGCTTTAAACTCACAGAACTTTGAGAATGTTTTGCTCCTCTTTTGCATGAATAAGATCCAGCATCTATGAGAATAGTCATAAAAAAAAATAACATAATACCTGTGTTTTATTGTTGAAGCAATCGAGAAAGGTCCACACACGTATGTGTGAATTCTCTCTAGGATCACCGAAGCACGGTTCTCCTTCTAATGAAATGTGGTCTTCACAAACTTACCCATAGTACATCCCTTGCACTGATCTGACCGCGCAAGAGTACCCTTGGGAAGTCTAGTAGAAATCTACTGCAAAATATTCAAGGTGCCATGGTGAAGATGGCCCAATCTCCTATGCCATAATTCACCCTCATCCCGGCTCACCACTTCTTCTTCTTTTCCCATCATTGTAGAGCAGCCATCTACCTCCAGCTTGTAGAGATTCTTAACTCGAACCCCTGTCCTCTTGGTTTGACCCATTGTTTTATGTCGCAGGAAATATTTTCCCTCGTTGAAAACAACGTCATAACCTCTGTCCTCCAACATAGCAATCGAGACCAAGTTCTTCTTTAGACTTGGAACATGCATAACATCTTTCAACATAAATGGTTTACCTGACTCCCTCTCAAAGGTAATGGTTCCAATTCCATTCACACTGTATCTACCATCGTCTCCCATATCTATATGCATTTGGAGATCCTTCTCCTCTAAGTCACTAAACAACTCATTGTCTCTCGTCATATGGAAGGGAGCACCACTATCAAGATACCACATTGATCCCATTGTGCTTGAACCAAGCATGCGATCAAAGAGAAATCAAGTTCAAATTGCGAGACTAAAGCCTCACCTGCTACAGCTCCAGCAGCCTTCTTGTTCTTCTTTTTCTGTGAGCAATTAGAGGTGAGATGCCCATCTTCATGACAGTGAAAACACTTCACCTTGGACAAATCCAACTTCTTGCCTTTAGCCTTGGATTTTGGATGGAATTTCTTCCCCTTCCCTTTCCTTTCTTTGGTAGCCAAAGCACAATTCTCTTCATCTTCATTCTTTAATGAAGATCCATCCCTGGTATTCTGCCTTATCTCCTCTTGAACAAGATCTGACCAAAGTCACTCCCAATCTGACAGGTTCTCCCGTCCATTGACAGAGTCTTTGTAGTTGTGCCAACTCTTCAGAAGCCTAAGGAGAGCTAAGCTCACCAAGTCATCATCCGCAACTATAATTCCCACACTTCCCAGCTCATCCCTACATTGGAAAAACTTCGTGAGATATTTTGGAATATTGTCGCCCATCTCCATTTCGATTTTTTTGAGATTATCTTTCAACGCCAACTTCCTATGGTCGCTGATGCTTTGGAAAGGATTTGTAAAAGTGTTACACAAAAATTTTTCACCATCCCTGCAATCCCTCATCCCGTACATTGGAGGACTATTCCCATGACCTGTGAACTGTAAAATGTCCTGAAAACACCTTGATGGCACCCTTATGCATAAGGGAAAGAATTCTCCTTAAGAACATTTCCTCAGAAAAGCCCCAAAAACCCATGTTTTTGCATTGGCGCGAGTAGCCAGTTCATCCCTCACACCAATGGGGAAAATATACACTGGTCGGCATGCCAGCTGGCGCTCTGTCCCTGTGTTATACCCGCACCAACCTGTTTTGGAATGTTTTTTAACAAATTGAGGCAGAAGTTTTCTTTAACCACCTCGGGAATGAATCATCAAAAACAGGTTGGGCTGTTTGGCTCCGGATCTCCTTGTTTAGGAAGAGGTTTTCCACCTCTCATGGAACCTTCCTAAGAGATAGGACTCTCGCCCATGATTATAGGAAGCCTAACCTCTCCTTCTCCCTCTATAAAAGCCTGCCCTCTCCATTTACTAGCTAGCTGAAATTTTGGGAAGGAAATTATAAATGAGTGACAATCAAGAGCAAAGCTAAGAAGAACCTTGTGAGAGAGAGAGTTCTGTCAAACCCCTGACGAGCTTTGTGAGACACGTCCCACTGGAACCCTGTTGAAGGAAGATCATAACGTCAGAGCACCGGTTGTAATCGTTCTCTCATATATTAATATACATGACTTTGTTATTGGTTCCATGATTGTGTTTGTCCATTATATAATGCAATTTCATTTGTTCCTCTCTAACTGGTCGATAGTTATAAAGTGTGAAATATTGCATTGCATGTTGTCTCTCTTCTTTGCATGTGTACAGGTATCTGGATGCAACAAACTCACGGATCGTGACCTGTCCAGCTAGGAATGGAAGCGCCACTTCTTCTTCAACAACAGCAGTGAAGGAATCACGGTAAGCGATCTATCGCGATTCTCCTATCTCTTGTAACTAGGAATCAATAGCTTTGTGTTTTGATTGTTGCTAGACCCACTCTAGGGCTAGTGGGATCACCTCTGTCCGTAGAGGGGATTTATCTCCACAACACAAAGCCTTCCACATTGCAAATGGAGTGGCTTTCCCGTGAAGGCTTGACACAATATGGTCTTTCACACCTTCCAACAAAATTCTTCTTGTCTTTGCTACCTTCTTTTTCCATGCGTCAAGTAATGCAACATCGCTAGAAGTAGGCTTAGGAACATTGATATCGATGAACTCCTTCAGTCCATTATCTTCAAGAACTGCCTCCATCCTATCCTTCTAGGCTATGTAATTCGAGCTACCCTCAAGAGCATACTCCAATCGCAACCCATTTAAAGACATTTCAATGAATACTCAACCATCGCACCAAGAAATTTATGTAGAAAATTCGAATTGTCCACCAGCACAAAATCTTAGCACCTCTTCACAATTGCAATCTCCAGTGGTTAACACTACTTCGATACCATGTAGAAATTTATTAATAATAATAGTATTACTGGATTCTCCTAATCTATAAAATTAATCTTATGTTAAATACAAAATCCTTCCACTTAATTCTTTGCGGAAATTACACTTCCAATTGCAAACACATGTGAAGGAAATAAATCGCACATAAACACAGTTGTTTAACGAGAAATATTAAAGCTAAAAACCCCAACTATAATATATTATGCATATGAATGGATCATGTAATAATCTCATACAAGTATTAATACAACAAGCTCTCAGTACAATCAACAATCATTACACACTGTCATGTAGAAATTTGCATCTTTATGCACCAATTTCTTGCCTCCAGATAGCCTGCCTCCACTACGCAATCCCTGCTGAGGAAGACCCCTAAATGAATTCAAATTGGCCTTGCCTTGACTGTGCGATCCTCATTGGCATCTCCAATGTGTGTCAAATGCATTGAATGCATCACTATAGTCACAACAGATAATCCATCTCACCCTTTCACCTATCTCTCCACTAGGTCTCCACTGTAACTGACATGCAAGTAGTTAACTGTTGTATTTGTTCAGTTGTTAGTGAGTTATTAGTTGTGAATTAATTAACTAATTAATTCACTAAACTCTCACTAGTGTATCTTCAGTTAGAACTAGATACAACTAGCACAACTGAGTTTAACTCACTTAACTGAGTTAAACTGAATAATGACTCCCATAAATACTCTTCCAACTCTGTCACAACTTTTCCATTTCAGTTCTAACTGAGTCCTCCATGCATGAGCCACCAATAACCCTAGGAATTGCATAATTCCTTCAGCCCACTAATTTTCCAAATCTGTTCACTGAAATAAAGTGCTCTAAGAGAATAAGTTGATATTTATTGTTGAATTATTGTTAAGGGATAATAATAATCGACATGCATCTATATTTAGACTGACGATCTATAAATAGACTTCGCCCAATATTCTAAAAATATAATTTCATCCATTTTTCACATTTTAACAACCATCTACAAATAGCATCCTGCAACTTACAGAATATGCTCACCATGTATAAAAATAGACATACACCTAAAAATAGCCTGCGGGCCCCACTTAGTGAAGGTGCTTACTTTTCACTAAGCTCATCATATTGTTGAATGTCAACATAGTACTCTACGTAGATGAAATTTTGATAATAGTTAGTTCATATTTTGTCATTACTGACATTAAAAATGCATTGCATAAGCAGTTTTCTATGACAGGCATGGGCTTGCTAAATTTCTTCCTTGGACTAGAGATCAATCAGAGTGGTTCTAAGATTACCATTTCTCAACCAAAGTATGCTAGATATATTTTGGCACAGTTTCATATGAGTGACTGCAAGCCAACAACCACACCTTTCTTATCATGGATAAAGCTTGAGAATGGCAAAGACACACCATTGGTTGATTGCACATTGTACCTTCAACTTGTGGGAAGTATTATTTATCTCACTCACTCCCATCCTAATCTCTCATATGTCATAGGAGAAATTTCCAGATACATGCAGGAGCCACATGAGTTACACTGGAAATATGCAAAGTGCATCCTTCGATATGTCTAGGGGACAATCACCTATGGGATTCATTATGCATAAATTTTTTCTTTGGATCTCATTGGGTTCATAGATTCAGATTGGGTTGGAGACAACATTGATCATAATTCCACCTCCTTTATGTACTTAGTTTGGGATCTGACCCAATTTGTTGGTCAAGCAAGAAGCAGGTTGTCATTTCTTTATCATCAACAAAGGCTGAGTATATAGGAGCATTCAATGCCAATATTCATGCCATTTGGCTACAACATTTCCTATCTGAGCTTGGGATCAATGTCCATCGTCCAATTGTCATATGGTGTGATAATCAAATTAGGCTAAAGTTGTGCAGAAATCCAGTGTAGAGGCAGCAGACCAAACACATCAAGATCCACATGCACTTCATTATAGAACTCATTCATGATGGGATCATCGATCTTCCATATTGTCCTAGTTCTGAACAGACTGTTGATGTCTTCACTAAGACTTTCACTGAGCATAAGTTTCGATCCATGCGAGATTGTCTCGGGGTGAAGGACACGACTACCTAGCAGTTGTCTTTTCTCTACTTTTGCACTATATTTTGAGGGGGAGCGGGGGGGTTCTTCCCACTGGGTTTTCTCTCTTTCCTCTTTTCATGCATTGTATATGGGTACCTAAAATGGTCGTGTTGTCGGGACTCATTCATTTTGCATCACACTCACCTAAGTTTTTCTTAAGGGGGGGTGTTGGTGTACATGCACATAGTTAGCCTTAATTAGATTTAGTTCAACTCTAGATATTGCATGTGATGTGCACTTTTGTTTAGCTAGTTAACTCAAGCGTTGTACATGCACATAGTTAGCCTTAATTAGCTTTAGTTCAACTCTAGATAATGCATGTGATGTGAACTTGCCTTTAGCTAGTTAACTCGAGTGCTTACATGTGGTGTGCACTTGGCTTTAGTTAGTTAACTCTAGTGCTTTCATGTGGTGCATGTGCACATTAACAAAATATAAAGCATGCTTAACTTCAATTAGCTTGAATTATCCATATTTATTGCATGTACAACTAAGATTAAATTAGTTTCTTTTTATGTATTGATTCTCATCTTCAGCGATTCTTACTCTGTATAACTACTTCCAATGCAAGTCATAGATTTTTCTTCACCTTAGAGGTAAAGGCTTGTATCAGATAGTTATGAATATAGAAGCTCAACCCAATTCTACCATTGAAAAATCCAAATACTGCAACATGATGGACGAGGATTTTGGTCTTCTATTGTTGTCCATATCTCCAGCATTGTGTTTCCATGCAACATTCCTTTCCACATGCATCATTCCTTTTCATACTATTGAACTTGAATATTTTGAGGGATTAAACAGCCATAACTAGTCTAACATTACCTGGTTATGGAAGTATTTTTCTAAGATGATATTGCTCCAAATATTTTCCCTGATTAGTGCCCTCCATGTAATTTTCATCACCTAATCCATGTTAAACCAATGGAGGTTCTTGAAACCCCATGCACCACTGCTCTTTGGCTGAGCAAGAAGATCCCATTTGACCAAGTGTCGAAAAGCATTTCTTTTCCAGTCGTTCCATAGGAAATTACTCATGTATCGTGGAATCCTATGAATGGTTGATTTGGCGATCTTGGCAAGAGTAAAATAGTAGGCAAGTAAACCTTCTAGGACATATTTTATTAAGTTCATCCCCTCCCCCCGCCCCCCAATAGAAATCCATATGTAACACCAATTATTGACTTTATTTTCAACCCTCTTTACTAACCAGTTCCAATCGTAAACCCTGTAATTGTTTGGCTTGAGGAAGAAGCCCCAATATGGGAATCCATGATCTATTGGAGCTAGTTTGAAAGGGAAACACTTCAATAAAATTAGCCTTTTTTTCATAAATATTATTGTAGTAGAATGCATATTTATGCTCACTGATTAGCATACATGAGGCAGAACACAAAGTCGCAAAAATACCTCTATAAGTGCTCCACTCTGTCTTTGAGCGAACTCCTAGAATGAGGATATTGTCAACAAAGAAAATATGGGTCAGCTTTATAAGGTTTGAGACTATAAATCCTTTAAGAAAATAAAATATGGGTCAGTCGTATAAGTTCTAAGACTTTAACTCCTTTAAGTCTACGATCATTCCTAGTTGCAATTCTCATTCTGCTCAGAAATAGAAAACAATCCACATGTAGAGATATTGAAGTTAGCGTGTTGAAAATAATTCAAATGCTAACAACTACCTCCTAGTGTCACTCACCATGTTAATGATAAAGACTGGTCCATGCACATTCATTACTTATATATTTAATTTAAAAATAATATTTATGAGTTAAATTTAAAAATTAATATATATAAAAGTATAATGTTTCCTGACATGATTAAAAATGATAAAATATGATTATTATTATTATTATTATCCAATTTTAAGGTCACAACCAAGCTAGACACCAAATTGGTGTATGAGACCCCCTTGTTTATGGGACAAGGGACCCACCTCCGCACAGTGATTTGACTTCTAAGTCTACGAAGGCATACATACTCTACCCCCTTCTGGTTTTGAACATGTGACCTATTAAAAGGAAACACTTGCTCTTAACCGCTAGGCCCACTCAAGCTGAAGTCATAGAAGAAATTAAGGGTTCATGGTAAACTTAATTTTAAGTTGTAATAATGAGATTGCAATTGAAAGGACATAAATATTATGTTGGATGCAGCAAAGAGGTTTATAGTTTCATCTAAACAATGTTTATAATAGCTTTAGTAGTAATAGTGGAAATTAGATGGCCATAGATAAATTAGGTGAAGTATGTGAGTTGTGTTCAATAAAGCAATGAACTTATGGAAATGTGAATCACGCTTTGTATTTATAGCAAGTTTAAAATTGTATGTGTGGATCTTATGTATGGATCTTAGAAAATTCTGAACTCGTATCATAATGGATACTAAGAAGAAATATTGTATGGTACTTAGGTGATACTTGTTGATAAATATGTTCTTCAATTCATGGCAAACCATTATTACAACATACTACATGCTAATGAAAACCCAACCCAAAAGAGATTGAGACAAGGGCTAAGACACATTGTTAGGATTATTAACTCCTCTTAGTTTAATAAATTATTCTTTAATCCTAACTAAGACAAATTGTTAGAATTATTAACTCCTCTTGGTTTAATAAATTATTCTTTGATCCCAAAACAATGTGATTTATTATTGTTTCGATCATTGCAAAATAAAGCTTATTTTTATTTTGACAATTTTATTTTAAGTTTTAAAGTTTTTTAATAAATTATTATACTATATGAGAAAATTGTAATTAATCATTACAATATAAAATTTATCTTTATCTGAATAATTTTATTTTAAGTTATAGGAAGTTGTTAAATTAATTAGATTTGAGCAATTTTCTCCCAATAATTAACTATTTACTTAATATATATTTGAAATATTCTCTAAACCAATTTAAAAACAACAGTATACTTATCTTTAGTATTAAATAAAACAGTCAAGCACAAACTCTAAGAGAAAATAACTACTACATGAAATGGGCCAACCTTACCTTTGTAAAGCTTATTTATAATCTTCCTTTTATTCTCCAGTGTAGAGATTTCTGTCATCGGATATAAGGGCTCGAGACAGGTCGAAGATCCCTCTATCATTTTCATTTCTTAATCCCCTCCCTCTCGTTCTAAGAAAAGGAAACCTTCGAGATCTCAACTAACAGTCTACCCTCCCAATTCTTTAACAGGATGAAGGCTCAACTAATCATGACAGGCACTGTTATCAAGCCATTGTGACACTCCCAATTCTTTAATAGGATAAAGGTTCAACTGATCGTGGCAGGCACTTTTATCAAGCCATTGTGACAGGTACTCTTATCTCTATTTTTCTTTCCTAGCCTCGCATTTTACTATGTCGAAAGATTCCTCACGTACATTATTTTTATTGATGATACCAGTCAGACTTGTCATTTCAATAATTCCGTGGTTTGATGGTGAGGACTCTTCTTCTAATTGCAGGTGAGGCTTCCTGTACTGTCATTTACCCAATCTCACTCCTCAGCCATGTCTAACGAAGAGCTTAATCGACCCGTTGACCGTGTTGGCAACCTGAGCTTGAAAGGATCTGACTGACGGTAATTATTTGGAATTGATTTTTTTGAAATTTTCCATTCTTTCCTAATGGTAGTTTAACTATTCTAAGTTTTGAAGGTTTTGAAACCCTGTTTCACTGATTCTGGGGAATGATATCTGAATGCAGATTGGAGGGCAAGGTAGCCATAATAACAGGTGGGGCAGCGGGCATAGGAGAAGCCATCGTTCAGATCTTCACAAAGCACGGAGCCAAAGTCATAATCGCAGACATTGCAGACAAAGCCGGCAAAATCTTGGCCGAATCCCTTTCCCCTGCGGCCACTTACCTGCACTACGATGTGAGCAAAGAGGAAGACATGAGTGCTGCAGTGGATTTGGCCATGGAGAAACACGGGCAGCTGGATATCATGTTTAGCAACGCACGAAATATAGATATTGTTGCAGTTGGAAGCGTAGCAGAGTACGAGATGGAGCAGTTCGATCGAGTAATGAGGGTAAATGTGAGAGGAATGATGCTGGGTATTAAGCAGGCGGCCCAAAAACCCCAACTATCATATATTATGTATATTAATGGATCATGTAATAATCTCATACAAAGCTTAGTACATCAAGCTCTCAGTACAATCAACAATCAATACACACTATCATGCAGAAATTTGCATCTCTATGCACCAATTTCTTGCCTCCTGACAACCTGCCTCAACTGCAAAATCCTTGCTGAAGATGGCCCCTGAATAAATTCGAATTGGCCTTGCCTTGACTACGCAATACTCATTGGCATCTCTAATGTGTGTCAGATGCATTGAATGCATCACTATAGTAAAAATAGATAGTCCATCTCACCCTTTCACCTATCTCTCCACTGGGTATCCATTGCAACTGATGTGCAAGTAGTTAACTACTATATTTGTTCAGTTGTTAGTGAGTTATTAGTTGTGAATTAATTAACTAATTAATTCACTAAACTCTCACTAGTTTATCTTCAGTTAGAACTAGATACAACTAGCAAAACTGAGTTTAACTCACTTAACTGAGTTAAACTGAATAACAACTCCCATAACTACTCTTCCAACTTTGTCACAACTTTTCCACTTCAGTTCTAATTGATTCCTCCATGCATGACCCACCAATAATCCTAGGAATTGCATAATTCCTTCATCCCACTGATTTTCCAAATCTGTTCACTGAAATAAAGTGCTCCAAGAGAATAAGTTGATATTTATTGTCAGATTATTATTAACGGCTAATAATAATCGACATGCATCTATATTTAGATTGATGATATATAAATAGACTTCGCCCAATATTCTAAAAATTGAATTCCATCTATTTTTCACATTTGACCAACCATCTACAAATAGCATCCTGCAACTTATATAATATGCTCACCATGTCTAAAAATAGACATACACCTAAAAATAGTATGTGGGTCCCACTTAGTGAAGGTGCTTACTTTTCACTAAGCTCATCATCTTGTTGAATCTCAACACTGCCTCTCAACAAGATAGGGATTATCCTTCACCCTGATCCTGCCTCTATGGTATTCAAATTTGCTCCTGTTAAGCGCCTTCGTCAGAATATCTGCATCCTGATCTTCTGTAGGAATGTACTGAAGCAACATGATCTTCTGTTGCACACAATCTCTGATATGATGATACCGAATATCAATATGTTTAGATCTATCATAAAACATAGGATTAATCGATATTTTAATGCAACTTTGATTATAAAAATGTATCACTGTAGGATCAAAATGAGAACCGAACAAACTGACTAGGATCTTCCTCATCTAGATAGCCTCACATGCAGCTTGACTTGCTGCCATGTATTCTACTTCTGCTGAACTGAGTGCCACAGATCTTTGTTTCCTGTTGTACCAAGAAACTATTGTAGATCTGATACTGAAAACCCCTCCTGATGTGCTCTTTCTTTCCATTGGGCTACCTACCCAATCTGCATCCGTGAAGCCATGCAACTTCACCTCATCCATCTATCTGTACCATAAACCATACTCAGATGTGCCCCTGAGATGTCTCAGGACATGCTTGCCTACCTTCCAAAAGAGCTTGGTAGGCTTAATCATTGATTGACTAAGCTGGTTCACCACATAGCATATGTCCGGTCTTGTATTAACTAAATACATGAGCGAACCCACCAACTGTCGATAAACAATGGCATCCACTACCTCTGTGGATGTAGCATCCTCTTTCCTCCAATTTCCAGGAAGAGGAGTATCCATGGGCTTGCAGTCCTCCATGTGAAACTTACCAAGTATCTCCTGAGCATACTTTCCTTGAGACACAAACAGTTCCCCTTATCGCTGCCATATTCCCAATCCAAGGAAATGATGAAGGAGGCCCAAATCCTTCATCTCAAACTCCTTTGCAAGATCTGTCTTGCATGAGTGTATGAACTACTCATCACCCGTTAGTATTAAATCATCAACATAAAGAAAAATGATTAAAATTTTACCTCCACCACAATTGGGTACAGGTTTGGATCCGCCTCACTCTTAGTGAAGCCAAGTCCGATGAAATAGTTGTTGATCCATGTGTACCAAGCACGTAGTGCTTGCTTCAGCCCATACAGTGCTCTTTTGAGTATGCACACATGTGACTCACTACTGAAGATCTCAAATCCTTCAAGTTGCTCAATGTACACTTCTTCCTCAATGATCCCATTAAGGAACGTAGTCTCCACATCCATCTGATGAATGTGCCAACCCATCTACGCTGAGAGAGCAAGGATGGTCCTTATGAAAGAATACCGTGTGACAAGTGCAAAGGTTTCTTAATAATCAATCCCCTTGATCTTTGAGAAGCCCCAAGCAACAAATCTTATACTTCTCAATGCTCCCATCAACAACTTGCTTTACCTTGTAGATCCATCTTGAACCTACCACCGATTTACCAACTGGCCTTGGAAAAATCTCCCAAGAATTGTTTCTGACAATGGATTCATACTCCTCCACCATGGCATCTACCCATGTGGGCTCCTGCACTACTTATTCAAAATAATATGCCTCTTTCATGATACACTTTCTCATGAGAGCCATGTAACCAGTGAATCGGTCAGCTGATTGTCTCTCTCTGTGCGGTGATGTACGGGCTCCTACATTCTGTGCAGCATTAAGCTTCAGTCTCTCAGCTTTTGTGGTATGCTTTCTACCTGTTCCAATGTTTGGTTCTGCATGAGTGGACTCCTCCACTCCATGAATCTCCTCCTGTGGTTGATCTACATCTAGAGGCTCATCTTTGGGAACAAGAACTTCCTCCTCTACATGCAAGTGTAGCTCCCTCTCAAGCAACAACTTCATGGCTTTCACCTCATTGAATTTTATATCCCGTCGCACCATAGTCATTAAATTGTTTGGCAAATACACATGATAATTATGGGGTGTTTCTATGTACCCCACAAATATCCCAAATTCTACAGTCGGCTCCAGCTTCTTCCTGGCATCCTTTGTCACATGAATGTAAATAGATGAGCCAAAAATATTCAAATGAGAAATATGTTGTGTAACCAACTCCAAAAAAAGAAGAAAAGGGATATCAACGCCTTAGAAATAAGCCACTTCGAGGGGGCAACCTCCAATACATTACATGAATGAACAATTCTTGGATGATACAATTCACAAAACCTCCTTTCTATATATAGAAGTCCATGGGGCCATAATGTAATCCTAGTGGGCCACAATGTAATCCTAGCCGACCTAACAATAATAATTTAAGGGCACAATAATAACAAAATGGGGGTTACAAGGGTACACTAATAACAATAAGGAGTTTACACTAACAATAATAAGGGGCTATACTAGTGATATAGGGACCTAACATGCCCCTCTCCTTCAAAAAAAGTGTTGTCCTCAACACTTGAGTAGCTCCGGGTGCTTCTGTATAAAATTCTCATCCTCCCATGTAGAATCTTGAGTGGGTAAGTTCTTCCACTTGATGAGATACTCTGAAATTGATCGATTCCGTAGTTGTCGAGTTCTTTTTTCCATGACTGCTTCAGGTTCCAATATGATTTTCCCCTCCCCATCAAGTTCTGGCAATACTGTTTGAACTGGAAGATTTTCACCTATAACCTTCTTTAAGCATGAAACATGGAAAACTGGATGTACTCGCGAAGAAGCAGGAAGCTCCAATTTGTATGCCATAGTACCAATCTTTTGCAACACCTTGTAAGGACAATAGTACTTTGGCGATAATTTATTATCCTTCTTTTCTTGCTTAAGGGACATTTGTTTGTATGGTTGTAGCCGTAAAAATACCCAATCTCCTACATCAAAACTTCTCTCGCTATGATGTTGATTTGCCTGTTGTTTCATTCGATTTTGTGCCAAATTCAGGTTATCCTTTAGAGTTGGAGAACTTCTTGCTGATGCTCGATGTGATCTTCCACTGCTTGAACCTTCGAATTTTCCCTTAAAGATGATGTGATGGATGGTGGATGATATCC
Organism: Pinus albicaulis; assembly: GCA_034641835.2. Lineage (NCBI taxonomy): Eukaryota > Viridiplantae > Streptophyta > Pinopsida > Pinales > Pinaceae > Pinus > Pinus albicaulis. The sequence continues at coordinate 62,708 of JAXQQM020082541.1, forward strand.
ATAAAGTGCCATAAATGGGGTCATTTTTGCTGCAGTATGGAAGGAAGTGTTATACCACCATTCAGCAAGAGGTTACCACTTGACCCATTGTGTTTGTTTATCAGATACAAAACAACGAAGATATCCTTCCAAACATTTATTTACTATCTCAGTTTGACCATCAGATTGAGGATGATAAGATGAGCTATGAGCTAATTGAGTACCCAAACAAAAAAATAACTCCATCCAAAAATTTCCAGTAAAAATGGGATCTCTGTCGCGCACAATAACCCTTGGGCTTCCATGTAGCTTTTGAATTTTTTCCATAAATGTAGTGGCAACTATACTTGCTTTAAATGGATGAGATAATGCACAAAAGTGTGCATACTTGGTAAGTCTATCAACTACCACCATGATGACACTCTTTCCTTCGGACTTAGGTAAACCTGTGATAAAATCCATTGAAATCTCCTCCCAACGTTGACTTGGAATGGATAAGGTTGTAGAAGTCCTGGGGTCTTAATTGTTTCCACTTTATTTTGCTGGCAAACCAAACATTCCGCCACAAACATTCGAATATCAGATTTAAGGCCATCCCAAAAAAATTCTTTCTTCACCCTGTGGTAAGTTTTTAAAAATCCTGAGTGTCCTCCTAAAGGAGAAGTGTGCAATTCCGGAAGAATATTTTGTTTTAGTTGGGAATTCTTACAAAGATATAAGCGATCTTTGTACCATAAGGAATCATTTTTCCAACTAAATGTATCGGATGTACTAGGATCTTGCTGCAACTTTTGAATGAGTGTCCATACATCTTTGTCCTTCTTCCATTCATCTCTTGCTTCGGTTATCCAATCTGGTTGGATAATAGAAATGGCACAAAGCAATGCTTCCACCTCTTCATTCTTTCTTGAGAGTGCATCTGCAACAACATTGAGCTTTCCTTTTTTGTAGATTATTTCAAAGTCATAACCCAACATCTTTGTGACCCATTTTTGCTATTCTTCTGACGATAGTCTTTGTTCCAAAAAGTGTTTAAGACTATCATGATCAGTTTTCACCTTGAAGTGTCTTCCCATTAGGTAAGTTCGCCATTTCTTTAGTGCATGCAGTATTGCTAACATTTCCTTCTCATAAATAGGTTTTTGTAAATACTTTCCTTTGATTGGACGACTTTCAAAAGCAATGGGTCTTCCTTCCTGCATTAAAACTGCACCAATTCCATTTTCTGAGGCATCACATTCCACAATAAAGGTTTTTGTGAAGTCTGGCATAGCTAAGACCGGTGCTAGGCACATTGCCTCCTTAAGACGTTCAAAGGCCTTAGTTGCTTCAGGAGTCCATGAAAATGCATCTTTCTTCGATAATGTTGTTAGAGGTGCTGCTATTCTCCCATAATTCTTAACAAACTTGCGATAATACCCAGTTAACCCGAGAAATCCTCACAACTTCTTTATGGTTGTGGGGACTTTCCATTCCTTAATGGCTTTAATTTTGTTAGGGTCTACTTTAACACCCTCGTGAGATACAATATGACCCAGATATTCCACCTCTTGTACTCCAAAGAAACATTTGGATTTTTTTTGCATATAATTGTTTCTCCTACAATAGTTTGAGCACCCTGTCAACATGTTCAACATGATCCTTCCAAGACCTGCTGTAGATTAGTATATCATCCAAAAATACTAGCACAAATTTTCTAAGGAAGGGTTTGAAAATGGAATTCATCAACCCTTGAAATGTAGAAGGTGCATTGGTAAGGCCAAAAGGCATGACCAAAATTCATAATGACCCTCATGAGTTCGAAATATTGTTTTCGGAATATCTTTCGTATTCATTCTAATTTGATGATATCTTGAATGAAGATCCAACTTGGTAAAATAAATTGCTCCATGTAATTCATCCAATAATTCATCAATCACAGGAATGGGAAATTTATCTTTAATGGTGAGCTTATTGAGCTCCCTATAATCCGGATACATTCGCCATGATCCATCCTTCTTGTGTACCAATACTACAGGAGCAGAGAAAGAACTTTGACTGGGTTGAATTATACCCGCCTCTAACATTTCTGCAATCATACGTTCAATTTCGCTCTTTTGGAAGTAAGGATATCTATAAGGCCGGATGTTTAGAGGAACACTTCCTGGAATCAAATGAATAGCATGATCATGCTCACGAATAGGTGGGAGTCCTTTGGGAGTTTCAAACACCTTGGAATGATTGTCCAAGACTTGTTGGAGATCTGCAGAAATAGATGATTTTGATGTTGGAACTTCTAGTGAGCATAATTGTGCAATTACGCCTCGTTGTTCTTTCTTTAGAAGCTTTGTCATGACATTAGAGCTTATTATCCTTCTCGAATTCCCTGAAATACCCCGTAATTTAACTTCCTTACCTTATGAAAAAAAATTCAAGAAAAGTTCTTGAAAAATTAAAAGCTACCGTCCCCAAAGATTGTAACCATTGTACTCCTAGTACAACATCAGCACCTCCCATAGGAATCGAAAGCATTGGATTAGCTTGATATTATGGCATTTTCCAGAGCAATTTATAGTTCCTCCATTTGCAACCATCACTTGACATTATGGTGCTGGGTATAGGAAACAATTTAATTCCTTGGCTACCTTATAATGAATAAAATTATGGGTGCTACCTGAATCAATCAACACTATTACCCTTTTCTTCTTTATATGTCCTTCTATCTTGAGAGTTTTAGGAGTGGTAATTCCTGCCAGTGCATTACACGATATGGTCGGATTCATTTCTTCCTCTTCTAGGGGTGGTTCCTGGTGTATATCCTCTTCTTGTTCATTTTCTTCTTCTTCTTTACAATCTATGTAAAATAATTTCTTCTCAGCACACTTATGACCTTTAGTGTATTTGCTATCACAACTGTAGCAAAGCCCTTTTGCTCTTTTTTCTTCCAATTGTTGTGGTGTCAACCTTGTAGGTTGTGGAAATCTAGGCGTAGCAACACTTACTTCTTTATAGAATTGAGTGGTAGGCTTCCTTGTCGCCATAATTTTACATTCAACTTTTCTTGCCAACCTGAATGCCTTCTCCAATGAATCAGGTTCCAAAACGCGAACTTTATGTTGGATGTTATCCTTTAAAGTGCCTAGGAAGAGATCAATCATGTGTCCCTCTGGAATATCAGTTACCCTTATATTCAATTTTTGGAAGTCCTCAATGTGCTGCCCCACTAAACCCTTTTGTTTGAGATTTATCAATTGGGTAAAGAAAGTGTTTCTCTTTGTATCCTCATAATGTGCTATCATTTCCTCCGTAAAAATTGACCAAGTGACAATTTTTTTACGGGAGCAAAGCCATTGATACCATACAAATGTATTTTGTTCTAAATGTAAAGTTGCGATGCGTACCTTTTGTGTGTTTTGCACGTTATGGAGATCAAAATATTGCTCCATCTGTAGTATCCATGTTACAGGATCCTTTCCATCAAACTTCCTCATATCCATTTTTGGAATATGGTGGTTCTTTCCGCCAACATTCGAGTTTATGAAATCACGATTAACATTTATTTTGTTCTCATCATGAGGTTCTTCTCCTATATTTCCGCCATTAGGAATCATTTCTGGTTTTAAGCTTGTCATCAAGCCTTCCATGCATGCTTTTAGATCACTCTTCATGTTTTCCATGTTGTCTTTCATGTCATCCATCTTAGCTTCCACGCCATCCATCTTAGCTTCCACGCCATCCATTTTAGCTTCCATGCCTTTCTTCAAACCGTCCATCTTCACTTCCACGCCTTTCTTCAAAACTTCCATTTCATTTTTTGTTTCTTTTTGCGAGAGTGAAATTTGTTGCACTTGCTCTTGTAATTTTGATAGATCATGTTGCAATTCTTCATCTTCATGAGTCATAGTAGAGCCTTCTGAAGGCTTAATGGGTGTTGAATTCTTTTTAGGGGCCATTTTAAAATCCAATATTGATATCTATTCTACAAGTTTCCCTTGGAATCAATTCAACTTGATTCTTCAAACAAGACTTATGTATTAGGAATATGATTTCTGTGATCCATAAATTAATTATCACATCTTTCGGTGAAAATCACAATAGAGAATTTTGTGTCGACGCGTTTCGAACCAGCCAGTGTGGTTCATCATCAGGACAAGATACGAAATCCGATCAAGGACGCAGCTTAAATAGAAAAAGAAGCTCCATATAGCCGTTGTACAATAACAGCTAGTTTGACACTAAAATAAAAAATTAAAAAATATTAAAATTAAAATTATCACAAATATATAAAATAAAATAAAATATAAACAATACCAATAACAGCTAGTTGTAACCAAAAAAATAAATCATTAAATAAATCAAAATAGAAATAACAACACAGCTCGAAACAGAAAAATCAGCTCCAAATATAAAAAGCTCCAAATAGCCGTTATACAATAATGGCTAGTTTCACCATAAAAATTAATAACTAAATAAATCAAATAAAAAGCTTCAAATAGAAAAAGCAGAGCTAAATAGAAAAAGAAACTCCAACTGGCGGTTGTACACTAACGGCTAGTTTGATCCTAAACAATAAAAATAAAACTTCCCAAATATAAAAATAAAAATAAAATATAATATATAAAAATAAAAAATAAAATAAATTAATTAAAAAATACAAATAAAAATAAATACATAAATAAATAAAATAATAAATAAATAAAAATAAAATCAATAAATAAATAAATAAATAAATACAAATAAAAATAAATAAATGAATAGATAACCATATCAGCTAGTTTAACCAAAAAATAAATAAAAATCAAATAAAATTAAAATTAAAAGGAAAAATAAATCCATACAAATAAACAATAATTTCTTCCTTTATATTTTTATTTTTATTTTTATTTTATTTATTTATTTATTCATTTATTTTTTGTTTTTTATTAAAAAAAAAAAAAAAAAAAAAAAAACAAATGAATAGATATTAAAATGAACATTAATAAATGAAAATGTTAAAAAATAAATTAATTAATTAATAAAATCAATGAAAGATTGTGATTTTCACCGAAAGATGTGATAATTAAGACTTATGTAATTCGGAAAAAAAAATACACACCTTTTACTAGCTTTTATGAGCTCGATATTTAAATTGAATTATCTCTGTAATTGAAAATATTCGATATCTCAAATTCAGCCCTGTAGTAGCCCTCTGAAGCTTCTTTCAAATGCCACAGGTCTGACCTGATTTGGATTCTCCAAGACAAATTTGTGCCCAATCTCCCACAATGACCTAATTTTGGACTGGTTCAGTAGAGCGAACTTGTACGACTTGCCACGTGTCACTATTTTGTTCTTTGTCTCTGAAATTGATATCCAAGAAACTAAAGGTCGTGTACTTGCGACCAATTTTGACGGAACTCCAATCCAATCTCCAGAGAGAGAGTTATTGAACTTTTCCCACGATCACCTCTTTGAGATGAAATTTAGGAGCCTGAAAAAGCACTACCTTCCATAGATCATATCTCCAAAAATATTGCGAACCAAGCTCTGAAATTTTTTGACGAATTTCCTCAGGATTTCAGCTTCGCACCATGCGAATTTTAGATTCTTAACCTTCGTAGAAATATTTTTATAGCGAAAATTCCACTATGACCTGTTTAGGAGCTTGAAAAAATGCCTAACTTCCACGGATGATATCTCTAAAACTATTGCGAACCAAGCTCTGAAATTTTTAGAAAATCTTCCTCAGGATTTCAGCTTCGCACCCTAAAAATTTAAGCTTCTGAAACTTCGTAGAAAAAAAGTTATAGCGAAAATGCCACGATGACCTGTTTGGAGCAGCGAAACCCTAGAATCCAAAGCTCTGATACCAAATGTTGTGTAACCAGCTCCAAAAATAGAAGAAAAGAGATATCAACGCCTTAGAAATAAGCCACTTCGAGGGGGCAACCTCAAATAAATTACATAAATGAACAATTCTTGGATGATACAAATGACAAAACCTCCTTTCTATATATAGGAGTCCATGGGGCCATAATGTAATCCTAGTGGGCCACAATGTAATTCTAGCCGACCTAACAATAATAATTTAAGGGCACAATAATAACAAAATGGGGGTTACAAGGGTACAACAATAACAATAAGAGGTTTACACTAACAATAATAAGGGGCTATACTAGTGATATAAGGACCTAACAAAATATCAAGCTTCTTACCAGTAAAAGCTTTTTTAGGTGTACTCATTCCAAGTACTCTATGAGGACAACAATTTTGCACATAAACCGCAGTGTTGCATGCTTCCGCCCACAAGTGCATCGGTAGGCCTTGGTCATGCAGCGTAGCTTGTGCAGCACCCACGATCGTTCTATTCTTCATCTCCGCGACCCCATTCTTTTGTGGGTTATGAGGTGCTATGAGTTCTCTTCGAATTCCTTCTTTTCTCAAAATTCTTTGAATTTGTTCAAGATATATTCACCACCATTATCACTCCAGAGAGCCTTCAATTGCTTCCCCGACTCCTTCTCCACCAATGCTTTAAACTCACATAAATTTGAGCATGTTTCGCTCCTCTTCTGCATGAATAAGATCCAGCATCTATGAGAATAGTCATCAACAAAAATAACATAATACCTATGTTTTGTTGTTGAAGAAATCGAGAAAGGTCCACACACGTATGTGTGAATTCTCTCTAGGATCACCGAAGCACGGTTCTCCTTCTAATGAAATGTGGTCTTCACAAACTTACCCATAGTACATCCCTTGCAATGATCTGACTACGCAAGAGTACCCTTGGGAAGTCCAGTAGAAATCTGCTGCAAAATATTCAAGGTGCCATGGTGAAGATGGCCCAATCTCCTGTGCCATAATTCGCCCTCATCCCGGCTCACCACTTCTTCTGCTTTGCCCATCATTGTAGAGCAGCCATATACCTCCAACTTGTAGAGATTCTTAACTCAAACCCCTATCCTCTTGGTTTTACCCGTTGTTTTATGTCGCAGGAAATATTTTCCCTCGCTGAAAGCAACGTCATAACCTCTATCCTCCAACATAGCAACCGAGACCAAGTTCTTCTTCAGACCTGGAACATGCATAACATCTTTCAACATAAATGGTTTACCTGACTCCCTCTCAAAGGTAATGGTTCCAATTCCAGTCACACTGTATCTACCATCGTCGCCCATATCTATATGCATTTGGAGATCCTTCTCCTCTAAGTCACTAAACAACTCCTTGTCTCCCGTCATATGAAAGGGAGCACCACTATCAAGATACCACACCAATCCCATTTTGCTTGAACCAATCATGCGATCAAAGAGAAATCAAGTTCAAATTGCAAGACTAAAGCCTCACCTGCTATAGCTCCAGCAGCCTTCTTGTTCTTCTTTTTCTATGAGTAGTTAGTGGTGAGATGCCCATGTTCATGACAGTGAAAACACTTCACCTTGGACAAATCCAACTTCTTGCCTTCAGCCTTGGTTTTTGAATGGGATTTCTTCCCCTTCCCTTTCCTTTCTTTGGCAGCCAAAGCACAATTTTCTTCATCTTCATTCTTCCATGAAGATCCATCCCTGGTATTCTGCCTTATCTCCTCTTGCACAAGATCTGACCAAAGTCACTCCCAATCCGACAGTTTCTCTTGTCCATTGACAAAGTCTTCATAGTTGTGCCAACTCTTCGGAAGCCCAAGGAGAGCTAAGCTCACCAAGTCATCATCCGCAACTGTAATTCCCACACTTCCCAGCTCATCCGTACATTGGAAAAACTTCGTGAGATATTTTGGAATACTGTCGCCCATCTCCATTTTGATTTTTTTGAGATTATCTTTTAGCGCCAACTTCCTATGGTCGCTAATTCTTTGGAAAATATCTGTCAAAGTGTTACGCAACATTTTGTCACCGTCCCTGCAATCCCTTGTCCCATACATTGGAGGACTATTCCCATGACCTGTGAACAATAAAATGTCCTGAAAACACCTTGATGGCACCCTTCTGCATAAGGGAAAGAATTCTCCTTAAGAAAATTTCCTCAGAAAAGCCCCAAAAACCCATGTTTTGGCATTGGCGCGAGTAGCCAGATCATCCCTCACGCCAATGGGGAAAATATACACTAGTGGGCATGCCAGCTGGCACTCTGTCCCTGTGTTGTACCCGCACCAACCTGTTTTGGAATGTTTTTTAACAAATTGAGGCGGAAGTTTCCTTTAACCACCTCAGGAATGAATCATCAAAAATAGGTTGGGTTGTTTGGCTCCGGATCTCCTTGTTTAGGAAGAGGTTTTCCACCCCTCATGGAACCTTCCTAAGAGATAGGACTCTCCCCCATGATTATAGGGAGCCTAACCTCTCCTTCTCCCTCTATAAAAGCCTATCCTCTCCATTTACTAGCTAGCTGAACATTTGGGAAGGAAATTATAGCTGAGTGACAATCAAGAGCAGAGCTAAGGAGAACCCTGTGAGAGAGAGAGTTCTGTCAAACCCTTGACGAGCTTTGTGAGACACGTCCCACTGGAACCCTGTTGAAGGAAGATCGTGACGTCAGAGCACCGGTTGTAATCGTTCTCTCATATCTTTATATATATGACTCTGCTATTGGTTCCATGATTGTGTTTGTCCATTATATAATGCAATTTCATTTGTTCCTCTCTGACTGATCGATAGTTATAAAGTGTGAAATATTGCGTTGCATGTTGTCTCTCTTCTTTGCATGTGTACAGGTATTTGGATGCAACAAACTCACGGATCGTGACCTGTCCAGCTAGGAACGGAAGCGCCACTTCTTCTTCAACAACAGCAGCGAAGGAATCACGGTAAGCGATCTATCGCGATTCTTCTATCTCTTGTAACTAGGAATCAATAGCTTTGCGTGTTTTGATTGTTGCTAGACCCACTCTATGGCTAGTGGGATCGCCTCTGTCCGCAGAGGGGATTTACCTCCACAACACAAAGCCTTCCACATTGCAAATGGAGTGGCTTTCCCATGAAGGCTTGACACAATATGGTCTTTCACACCTTCCAACAAAATTCTTCTTGTCTTTGCTACCTTATTTTTCCATGCGTCAAGTAATGCAGCATTGCTAGAAGTAGGCTTAGGAACATCACTATCGATGAACTCCTTCAGTCCATTATCTTCAAGCACTGCCTCCATCCTATGCTTATAGGCTATGTAATTCGAGCTACCCTCAAGGGCATACTCCAATCGCAACCCATTTAAAAACATTTCAATGAATACTCAACTATCGCACCAAGAAATTTCTGCAGCAAATTCGAATTGTCCACCAGCACAAAATCTCAGCACCTCTTCACAATTGCAATCTCCAGTGGTTAACACTACTCCGATACCATGTAGAAGTTTATTAATACTGATAGTATTACTGAATTCTCCTGATCTAGAAAATTAATCTTATGTTAAATATATAATCCTTCCACTTAATTCTTTGCGGAAATTAAATTTCCAATTGCAAACACATGTGAAGGAAATAAATCGCACATAAACACATTGTTTAACGGGAAATCTTAAAGCTAAAAACCCCAACTATCATATATTATGTATATGAATGGATCATGTAATAATCTTATACAAGTATTAGTACATCAAGCTCTCAGTACAATCAATTAATCATTACACATTGTCATGTAGAAATTTGCATCTCTATGCACCAATTTCTTGCCTCTGGACAACCTGCCTCCACTACGCAATCCCTATTGAGGAAGACCCCTGAATGAATTCAAATTGGCGTTTCCTTGACTGTGCAATCCTCATTGGCATCTCCAATGTGTTTCAGATGCATTGAATGCATCACTATAGTCACAACAGATAATCCATCTCACCGTTTCACCTATCTCTCCACTAGGTCTCCACTGTAACTGAAATGCAAGTAGTTAACTACTGTATTTGTTCAGTTTTTAGTGAGTTATTAGTTGTGAATTAATTAACTAATTAATTCACTAAACTCTCACTAGTGTATCTTCAGTTAGAACTAGATACAACTAGCACAACTGATTTTAACTCACTTAACTGAGTTAAACTGAATAACGACTCCCATAACTACTCTTCCAATTCTGTCACAACTTTTCCACTTTAGTTATAACTGAGTCCTCCATGCATGAGCCACCAATAACCCTAGGAATTGTGTAGTTCCTTCATCCCACTGATTTTCCAAATCTGTTCACTGAAATAAAGTGCTCCAAGAGAATAAGTTGATATTTATTGTTGAATTATTGTTAAGGGCTAATAATAATCAACATGCATCTATATTTAGACTAACGATCTATAAATAGACTTCGCCCAATATTCTAAAAATAGAATTTCATCTATTTTTCACATTTGACCAACCATCTACAAATAGCATCCTGCAACTTATAAAATATGCTCACCATGTATAAAAATAGACATACACCTAAAAATAGCCTACGGGCCCCACTTAGTGAAGGTGCTTACTTTTCACTAAGCTCATCATATTGTTGAATTTCAACATAGTACTCTACGTAGATGAAATTTTGATAACAGTTAGTTCAGATTTTGTCATTACTGAGATTAAAAATGCATTGCATAAGTGGTTTTCTATGACAGACATGGGCTTGCTAAATTTATTCCTTGGACTAGAGATCAATCAGAGTGGTTCTAAGATTACCATTTCTCAACCAAAGTATGCTAGATATATTTTGGCATGGTTTCATATGAGTGACTGCAAGCCAACAACCACACCTTTCTTATCATGGATAAAGCTTGAGAATGGCAAAGACACACCATTTGTTGATTGCACATTGTACCTTCAACTTATGGGAAGTATTCTTTATCTCACTCACTCCCATCCTGATCTCTCATATGTCGTAGGAGAAATTTCCAGATACATGCAGGAGCCACATGAGTTACACTGGAAATATGCAAAGTGCATCCTTCGATATGTCTAGGGGACAATCACATATGTGATTCATTATGCAGAAAAATTTTCTTTGGATCTCATTGGGTTCACAGATTCATATTGGGTTGGAGACAACATTGATCGCAATTCCACCTCCTTTATGTACTTAGTTTGGGATCTGACCCAATTGTTGGTCAAGCAAGAAGCAGGTTTCCATTGCTTTATCATCAACAAAGGTCGAGTATAGAGGAGTAGTCAATGCCAATATTCAGGCCATTTGGCTACAACATTTCCTCTCTGAGCTTGGGATCAATGTCCATCGTCCAACTGTCATCTGGTGTGATAATAAAATTGGGTTAAAGTTTTGCAGAAATCCAGTGTAGAGGCAACAGACCAAACACATCAAGATCCACATGCACTTCATTATAGAACTCATTCATGATGGGATCATTGATCTTCAGTATTGTCCTAGTTCTGAACAGACTGTTGATGTCTTCACCGAGACTTTTACTGAGCATAAGTTTCGATTCCTACGAGATTGTCTCGAGGTGAAGGACACAACTACCTAGCAGTTGTCTTTTCTCTACTTTTGCACTATATTTTGAGGGGGAGCGGGGGGGTTCTTCCCACTGGGTTTTCTCTCTTTCCTCTTTTCATGCATTGTATATGGGTACCTAAAATGGTCGTGTTGTCGGGACTAACTCATTTTGCATCACACTCACCGAAGTTTTTCTTAAGGGGGGGTGTTGGTGTACATGCACATAGTTAGCCTTAATTAGCTTTAGTTCAACTCTAGATATTGTATGTGATGTGCACTTGTGTTTAGCTAGTTAACTCGAGCGTTGTACATGCACATAGTTAGCCTTAATTAGCTTTAGTTCAACACTAGATAATGCATGCAATGTGAACTTGCCTTTAGCTAGTTAACTCAAGTGCTTACATGTGGTGTGCACTTGGCTTTAGTTAGTTAACTCTAGTGCTTGCATGTGGTGCATGTGCACATTAACAAAACATAAATCACACTTAACTTCAATTAGCTTTAATTATCCATAGTTATTGCATGTACAACTAAGATTAAATTAGTTTCTTTTTATGTATTGATTCTCATCTTCAGCGATTCTTACTCCGTATAACTACTTCCAATGGATGTCATAGATTTTGCTTCACCTTAGAGGTAAAGGCTTGTATCAGATAGTTATGAATACAGAAGCTCAACCCAATTCTACCATTGAAAAATCCAAATACTTCAACAGGATGGACGAGGATTTTGGTCTTCTATTGTGGTCCATATCTCCAACATTGTGTTTCCATGCAACATTCCTTTCCACATGCATCATTCCTTTTCATACTATTGAACTTGAATATTTTGAGGGATTAAACAGCGATAACTAGTCTAATATTACCTGGTTATGGAAGTATTTGTCTATGATGATATTGCTCTAGATATTTTCCCCGATTAGTGCCCTCCATGTAATTTTCATCACCTAATCCATGTTAAACCAATGGAGGTTCTTGAAACCCCATGCACCACTGCTCTTTGGCTGAGCAAGAAGATCCCATTTGACCAAGTGTCTAAAAGCATTTCTTTTCCAGTCGTTCCATAGGAAATTACTCATGTATCATGGAATCCTATGAATGGTCGATTTGGCGATCTTGGCAAGAGTAAACTAGTAGGTAGGTAAACCTTCTAGGACATATTTTATTAAGTTCATCCCCTCCCCTCCCCCCCCCGCAATAGAAAGCCATATGTAACACCAATTATTGACTTTATTTTCAACCCTCTTTACTAACCAGTTCCAATCGTACACCCTGTAATTGTTTGGCTTGAGGAAGAAGCCCCAATATGGGAATCCATGATCTATTGGAGCTAGTTTGAAAACACTTCAATAAAATTAGCCTTTTTTTCATAAATATTATTATAGTAGAATGCATATTTATGCTCACTGATTAGCATACATGAGGTAGAAAACAAAGTCGCAAAAACACCTCTATAAGTGCTCCACTCTGTCTTTGAGCCAACTCCTAGAATGAGGATATTGTCAACAAAGAAAATATGGGTCAGTTTTATAAGGTTTGATACTATAACTCCTTTAAGAAAAGAAAATATGGGTCAGTCGTATAAGTTCTAAGACTTTAACTCCTTTAAGTCTACGATCATTCCTAGTTGCAATTATCATTCTGCTCAGAAATAGAAAACAATCCACATGTAGAGATATTGAAGTTAGCATGTTGAAAATAATTCAAATGCTAATAGCTACCTCCTAGTGTCACTCACCATGTTAATGATAAAGACTGGTCCATGCACATTCATTACTTATATATTTAATTTAAAAATAATATTTATGAGTTAAATTTAAAAATAAATATATATAAAAGTATAATGTTTCCTGACATGATTAAAAATGATAAAATATGATTATTATTATTATTATTATCCAATTTTAAGGTCACAACCAAGCTAGAAACCAAATTGGTGTATGAGACCCCCTTGTTTATGGGACAAGGGACCCACCTCCGCACAATGATTTGACTTCTAAGTCTACGAAGGCATACATACTCTACCCCCTTCTGGTTTTGAACATGTGACCTATTAAAAGGAAACACTTGCTCTTAACCACTAGGCCCACTCAAGCTGAAGTCATAGAAGAAATTAAGGGTTCATGGTAAACTTAATTTTAAGTTGTAATAATGAGATTGCAATTGAAAGGACATAAATATTATGTTGGATGTAGCAAAGAGGTTTATAGTTTCATCTAAACAATGTTGATAATAGCTTTAGTAGTAATAGTCGAAATTAGATGGCCATAGATAAATTAGGTGAAGTATGTGAGTTGTGTTCAATAAAGCAATGAACTTATGGAAATGTGAATCACACTTTGTATTTATAGCAAGTTTAAAATGGTATGTGTGGATCTTAGAAAATTCTGAACTCGTATCATAATGGATACTAAGAAGAAATATTGGATGATACTTAGGTGATACTTGTTGATAGATATGTTCTTCAATTCATGGCAAACCATTATTACAACATACTACATGCTAATGAAAACCCAACCCAAAAGAGATTGAGACAAGGGCTAAGACACATTGTTAGGATTATTAACTCCTCTTGGTTTAATAAATTATTCTTTAATCCTAACTAAGACAAATTGTTAGAATTATTAACTCCTCTTAGTTTAATAAATTATTCTTTGATCCCAAAACATTGTGATTTATTATTGTATTGATCATTGCAAAATAAAGTTTATTTTTATTTAGACAATTTTATTTTAAGTTTTAAATTTTTTTAATAAATTATTATGCTATATGAGAAAATTGTGATTAATCATTACAATATAAAATTTATCTTTATCTGAATAATTTTATTTTAAGTTATAGGAAGTTGTTAAATTAATTAGATATGAGCAATTTTCTCCCAATAATTAACTATTTACTTAATATATATTTGAAATATTCTCTAAAACAATTAAAAAACAACAGTATGGTTATCTTTAGTATTAAATAAAACAGTCAAGCACAAACTCTAAGAGAAAACAACTACTACATGAAAAGGGCCAACCTTACCTTTGTAAAGCTTATTTATAATCTTCCTGTTATTCTCCAGTGTAGAGATTTCTGTCATCGGATATAAGGGCTCGAGAGAGGTCGGAGATCCCTCTGTCATTTTCATTTCTTAATCCCCTCGACCCTTTTCATTTCTTAATCTCCTCCCTCTCGTTCTAAGAAAAGGAAACCTTCGAGATCTCAACTAACAGTCTACCCTCCCAATTCTTTAACAGGATAAAGGTTCAACTGATCGTGACAGGCACTGTTATCAAGCCATTGTGACACTCCCAATTCTTTAACAGGATAAAGGTTCAACTGATCGTGGCAGGCACTGTTATCAAGCCATTGTGACAGGTACTCTTATCTCTATTTTTCTTTCCCAGCCTCGCATTTTACTATGTCGAAAGATTCCTCACGTACATTATTTTTATTGATGGTACCAGTCAGACTTGTCATTGCAATAATTCAGTGGTGTGGTTTGATAGTGAGGACTCTGCTTCTAATTGTTGGTGAGGCTTCCTGTACTGTCATCTACCCAATCTCACTCCTCAGCCATGTCTAACGAAGAGCTTAATCGACCCGCTGACCGTGTTGGCAACCTGAGCTTGAAAGGATCTGACCGACGGTAATTATTTGGGAATTGATTTTTTTGAAATTTTCCATTCTTTCATAATGGTAGTTTAACTGTTCTAAGTTTTGAAGGTTTTGAAACCCTGTTTCACTGATTCTGGGGAATGATATCTGAATGCAGATTGGAGGGCAAGGTAGCCATAATAACAGGTGGGGCAGCGGGCATAGGAGAAGCCATCGTTCGGCTCTTCACAAAGCACGGAGCCAAAGTCATAATCGCAGACATTGCAGACGAAGCCGGCAAAATCCTGGCCGAATCCCTTTCCCCTGCGGCCACTTACCTGCACTGCGATGTGAGCAAAGAGGAAGACATGAGTGCTGCAGTGGATTTGGCCATGGAAAAACACGGGCAGCTGGATATCATGTTTAACAACGCAGGAACTATAGATATTGTTGCAGTTGGAAGCGTAGCAGAGTACGAGATGGAGCAGTTCGATCGAGTAATGAGGGTAAATGTGAGAGGAACGATGCTGGGTATTAAGCAGGCGGCCCGCGTGATGATCCCGCAGAGGAAGGGCTGCATAATCTCTACTGCTAGCGTTGCAAGCATTATAGGTGGATCTGCTCCATACGCTTACACGGCCTCGAAGCATGCAATCATAGGGCTGATTAAGAACGGAGCAGCTGAGCTGGGGAAATACGGGATCAGAGTCAACGCCGTCTCTCCTTCTGGCGTGGCAACGGCCCTTGTAATCAATTACAGGAAACAAGGCAATGCCTCTGCTGTTTCAGAAGAGGATAAGGCCGCCGTGGAGGCCGTCTCCAACAGTGTTGCAAATTTACAGGGAACGACTCTGAAAGCAGAGGATGTTGCAGAGGCAGGGCTGTACTTGGCGAGCGATGAGGCTAAATATGTTAGTGGGCATAATCTGTTAGTGGATGGTGGAATCTCTGTCGTTAATCATTCTTGGGGGCTCTACCGATAAGGGTTCTCAATGAAACTTGTGGGTACCAGTGTTACAATCTTGAATCAGATGAGTTCTCTGTAAGTTTGTAACAAATGAATCATATGAGTTCTCTGTAACAAATTCATAATAGAGTTAGAATTTTTTTTTTTAATAAATTAGGTTGAGTTGAGGTTGGAGTCAGGCTGTTGATTGAGTGAAAGCACACAATTATGTCAATTTGTATATTGGATGGGAGAACATTTTTTTTCCAAGAAAAAAAAGGCTGGATTTATTTTAAAAAGATAGATCCAATACATTGTGGTATAATACTCAGAAATTTACTAGAAATCTATCTAGATACAGATATATATGTGCCCAGATAAGTTTGTAGACTTCATAGTCATATATTATGGAGAGTGAAACAAAAATAAGATTTAGGAAATGTCTATCATATCATAGAGCCCAGCATAGTTTTAAATCCACATTCAAAGAAAATAAAAGATATAGAAAGTATAGCATAGGATGTTAAGGAAGATTAAGCAGGCCCTAGATGTCTGTGAAGGTGCCCATAATATGTTTGATCTTGTATATCTATTTAGATAATGAGGAAGTTCAAAAGCAGTATTTTTTGTCCATATTTTCTATGAATCATCATATATATGGAAATTGTTTTACATGTATATTTTTTTGCAAATCAAAGTAATCTTTATAATGTTAAAATTTCAATCTATTTATTGGTGCTAGTACACTATTCTACGAAAGTTTATAATAATAATATTATTATTATGCAATTTTAAGGTCACGGCCAAGTCAGACACCAAATTGGTGTATAAGACCCTCTTGTTTGTGGGACAAGGGATCCACCTCGTCCCAGATATTTGACTGCTAAGTACATACTCTACCCCTCTAGTTTTGATCTTTTATTTAACCCAAATACAATTCCACATCTCAGCATAAGCCAAATTATGCGGCACTATCAAAAAAATCTTTCAAGTAAGCCAATAACAAGAGGACAAAAGCTATATTGGACTAGAGAACATGTGTCTTGGATGGAAGAACATCAAAATAATATTCAATTTGTTCCAAAATGAATGTTTTTTTTGGAATACTTAAAAGTAGTTTTCATCTCTTTTACATAAAATTTGATAATTAAAATTTAATAAATAATATTAATTTATATATATTATTTTGTAAATTTATTAGTAGATAGGGAGTTTAATTAACTATAGCATGTTAAAGTATTATATAAACTATGAGATTCAAAATTTAAATCTCAAATTGTGATTTTTAATTCAAAAATAAATAAATAATTATTGTCATTATTTTTTATTTTTTTTCCTCTGTTTTCCATAGAATTTTAACCTAAAATTTAATAAAAATTACTAATAAATAATATTAACATATATATATCTTATTCTGTAAATTTATTAGTACATAGGGTAGCTTAATTAATTTTTGTTTTCATCTCTTTTTCATAGAGTTTGAACCTAAAATTCAATAAATAATATTAACATATATATCTTATTTTGTAAATTTATTAGCACATAGAATGGCTTAATTAACCAGCTCATATTATAAAGTATTATATAAATTATGAGATTCAAAATTTAAATTTCAAATTATAATTTATTATTCAAAAGAAATAAATATATATTGTCATTATTTTTTTCATTATAATATAATAACAAAATAAACCATTTTAAACATGATTCATGTAATTTCATTATATTTTAATTCATAAATAATGTCAAATTAAAAAAATATATATTGTTACAAATAATATAAATAATATAAAATTAAAGATAAAAGATTCATATAAAAGATGACCTATATATATATATATATATATATATATATATATATATATATATATATATATATATATATGCTCTTAAGAGCATGAGTGGGCTTAATGGTTAAGAGCATGTGTTTCCTCCGGAAAGGTCACAGGTTCAAAACCAGAGGGGGGTAGAGTATGTATGCCTTATGCCCATCCATGCAAGGATCAAGGAGGACAAAGCGTTCATTGAATAGTTGTAAACCTTTATAGTGTTGTATCACTATGATGCCAAATGAAGCCTCCAACTTGCGCTTTGAGAGGAGATCCGCTCTCGTATTGCTCTCTCTCTATATATGCATCAATGGTGGCTCCTTGAGCATAACCATTAGGTGTTTAATATGTTGAATCCACCCTTGTAGACCATTAGGCTGAAAAATAAAAAAGACTTCCCAGAGATGCCATCTATAACCAATTTTGCATCCCCATATATGTGAACTAATGACAAGTGAATATCGTAAGCCATCCAAAGAGCACTCTATAAAGCCAATACGTCGGCCTTCGTGTTAGAGCCTTTGCCCCTGTTCCAGAAGACCTGAAATATATCCTGGCTTTCGATCTTAATCCAGACTCCACACCCACATACCCCCCTGTTGAACTCCATCGAAATAGGAAGTCAGAAGAGGAATGAGAAAAGGCTTAAGTCAACAGGAAAGGTCCTTAATAGTAGGAGGATGGGAGGAAACACCAGATATCCAGGATAAAATTTCCCCATGAATGTGAGGCAAGTTCACAGGGAAATTCTCAAATAGGAAGCAGTTATGGGCCTTCCATACTTCCCAGAAAAAAAATAAAGGCAGAGCTTTGTAACAAGATAGAACCGACCCCCAATCATTCAAGGCACTAATAATACTCTAAGGTTTCCAATCCGAATCGAGAAGAAATCTTGAGAAAAGGGACCATAGATTGAGGATGGCAGGGCAAGAGAGGAAAAGATGGAAAACATATTCAGATTGATCCAGGCAAAAAACACATCTACCCAATCCATAGAACCCCCTTTTAATGAGGTTTTCCCAAGTTAGTATACGATTTTTACACACTAACCATCCAAATAGCAGAATTTTGGAAGGAATGTGCTAAGACCAAAAGGGAAGAAAGGGGGAAGGATTCTTGTCCTCCATTTGATAATACATAATGTGTTGATAAGTCTCAGCAACTATAATGACATTCCCCCTCATTGCACCCTCCCATATAATGCGATCTCCACCTTGTAGAAGACATAGGCCCCCAGCTTGAAGAGACTCCACGAATCCCTGCCAATAACTAGTATCATCATCCCTCAACCCCAAAGAAGATTTCGATTTCTAGATCGGGCACCCATGCTGTCAGTGGGAGATCACTTGAGAGAGAAAGAAGATGCCCCACTGTGATAACTTGTGAAGGAGGTGTTCATCCAGTTTCAACAAGTCAGATCATATCCCCATTAATTTGTCACACCCCAGAAGAATGTTTTGACCATTGTCGAATTGCCAAGTCAGAGACTTAGCAAAAAGACACATTACGTTCTGAAACCCTTGCCATATGAAAGAGATGTGCTTCTAATGAACATATGATTGATTGTATAGCTGCAACATGGGAGGCCCATCCAGATATTTAAGCTTTATAATGGTCAGCCAGAAGCCTGAGCCTATGAGCGCCCTCTAGAGAGACTTCATCAGAAGGGCATGAGAGAAAAAACGCACATTCAGCAACCCCCACCCACCATACTGCTTGGGGGTCGATATAGAACCCAGTTTACACAAATGAAACTTCTTTAAGTCCTTTGCACTAGACCATATAAAACGTGACATGACTGATTTAATGAGAGAGATGATCCGAATAGGGAGATAAAATATATGGGCCCAATATACTGCTAATTGTTGTAGCACTGCTTGGACCAGAATATACCTACCACCTAGTGACAACCAACGATGAGCCCACTTTTGAATTATACTATTAAACTTGTCCACAAGCCATGTCCAGTCACAAGATTTATAAGCACATGCTTTCAGCCTGAAACCAAGATATAGAAAACCTTCTAAGATGTCGACAATTTGTACCCCAAATAAACCAGCAAATGATTCAATCTCATTACTTTCCTCATTTTCATATACCATGACAGATTTTCCATCATTAATACGCAGGCCAGATGCTACCCCAAATTGTTGTAAAATGAAATGAAAGTATGCCCATTGTTCTCTAAGAAGCCTACCAAAAACCAAGAGATCATCAACGAATAAAGAGTGATTTATAAAGACAAAGGGTGAGAGTACGATGCCTTCAAAGATGTCGTTTTGTTTTTCCTTCATTAGAATTTTGTTGAAGCCATCCATTACAAGGATAAAGATCAATGGCGACAGGGCACATCCTTAACACAGGTCGCAGCCAACCTTAAAGAATTCTGAAGGCATTCAATTAACGATAACCGAATATCTAATGGAAGAGATGCAAGCCATAATCCACCTTATGTTGTGCAGAGACATGCCGACCTTGAGCAGAACAACCCTGACGAATGACCAGTCTACACTATCATATGCTTTATATAAGTCCACCTTCATAATCAGAGCTTCCATTTTCCTAGTGTGAATTGAATGAAGGATTTCTTGAGCCGATGCAATCGCATCATCAATGGACCAACCTGGAAGGAAACCATATTTCTCAACTGATATATACTTGGATAAAACACCTTTAATACAAACAACAATGATTTTTGAGGAAATTTTATAAATGATATTACATAGTGCCATGGGCCTGAAGTCTTTGAAAGTCCGCGGGTTGGAGGATTTAGGGATCAATGTTATGAACGTTGAGTTGATGTCGTTTGGAATGAATCCCATGAGCCTAGATCTCTCCACCATATACCGGATTACGTCACCCATCAGATCAAAGAAGTGTATGAAAAACTCCTTTGGCCACCCATCTGGCCTGGGGCTCTTCTCATGAGAAAAGGATTTAAGCACCCCATAAATTTCTTCTTTGGATATACTGCGTACCAACTCCTCATTTGCATGAGAGTCAAACATTCGAGGATAGTGTTCCAATACCCACTTTTGATAGTTGTGATCTATCCTGGCCACCTCCTTATAGAAACCTGAAAAATATTACAGAGCTTCCTGTTGAATATTATTTGTTGAGTATGCTAGATTGCCTCTAGAAGATTCTATGTGACATATAGCAATTTTGTTTTTCTGCCCATTTTCACAATGGTGAAAACATTTTGTGTTGAGATCGCCTTCCTTCAACCATTGTGCATGACTTTTAAGCTTCCATGTGACCTCTTGTATCTTCAGGATTTCATTTTCCTCTTTTCCAATTGTTCTAGCCTATGGTAAGTCTGGGCATCCGGAGGAACCACCTTCATATTCTCATAAATCTTTGTCACTCTTCTGGAAATAATATTTATTTCATCTTTCAAAGTTTCTTTTTTCCTACGCTCCCAGAACTTCACTTTGCGCTTCAACAGGTGAAGCTTCTTCGACAGAGCCCTCCATACATTGCCATCCTGTTTGACTCCTTTCCAAAAACTCTCCACCGGCTGCTGGAAATCAGGATCCTTCATCCATATTTTGTTAAAATTGAAAGGGAGTCTTTTCCTGTCCAATTCCGTGCGCTGTGATAGGCTAATGGCGAAGTGATCTGACAAAGACGCTGATACAACTCGTGACCTCAAATTCCCAATTTGATCACAGACAGATTCATGTGCCAGGAACCTATCCAGTCGTTTTCCAATGAAGTCATCACCAATATGCCTATTAGTCCAAGTCGGGGCCAAAAGAAACATACATATGTCAACCAGATGATGGTCATCCAATATCCGTGAAATGTGATCCGCCAAAGGATCTTGTCGAGCTTTAATGCCCCATATCTCTCTGACAAACAAGGTGGAGTTAAAATCCCGCATGATAATGAGATTATTGACACTGAGAATGGTCGAAGAGTTGAGGCGATCCCAAAATGTGGCCCGATGGTGACTCGGAGCATATAGATTGATAACCCCGAATCGACTGTGATAAGATGATGCCCCCAAAAAAGCTAAATGCCCGAAATTTAGCCATATCAGGGTTCCACATTGTGAACATACCGCTGACATTTCCATTCATACTGTAGCATGCGAGCCAGGCCTAATAATAAGGAATAGTTTAATAACTTTAGACAAAGTACACATGGTTTCTTGAAAAACAGCAACAGCAAGTAAGATCTCATAAAAATTTTCATTAAGGCGAAGGTGTTTGGAAGGTTCGCCCATCCCTCTAATATTCAGTGAGAGGATGGAGGTAATTTGGAACCCTCTGTCATCGGATATAAGGCCTCGAGGTAGGTCGAAGATCCCTTTGTCATTTTCATTTCTTAATCCTCTCCCTCTCGTCCTAAGAAAAGGAAACCATCCGCCCACACGGCTCGAGCAATCGAGATCTCAACTAACAGTCAACCCTCCGAATTTTTTAACGGGATAAAGGTTTAACTGATCGTGACAGGCACTGTTATCAAGCCATTTTGACAGGTTCTCTTATCTCTATTATTCTTTCACAGCCTCACATTTTTACTATCTCCAAAGATTCCTCACCTACATTACCAGGTTACGTAGATACAGTACGAATGCAAATCACGGTGACAAACTATCTCTGATTTTTTATTGGTGGTACCAGTCAGACTTGTCATTGTAATAATTCAGTGGTTTGATAGTGAGGACTCTGCTTCTAATTGCAGGTGAGGCTTCCTGTACTGTCATCTACCCAATCTCACTCCTCAGCCATGTCTAACGAAGAGCTTAATCGACCCGCTGACCGTGTTGGCAACCTGAACTTGAAAGGATCTGACCAACGGTAATTATTTGGGAATTGATTTTTTCCATTCTTTCCTAATGGTAGTTTAACTGTTCTGAGTTTTGAAGGTTTTGAAACCCTGTTTCCTTTTAGTTATAATATGTGTGAATCACTGATTCTGGGGAATGATCTTTGAATGCAGATTGGAGGGCAAGGTAGCAATAAAAACGGGTCGTGCTTGCAGGGCTATACTTGGCAAGCGATGATGGATGGTGGAATCTCTGTTGTTAATCATTCTTGGGGCTCTACCGATGAGGGTTCTCCATGAAACTGGTGGGTACCAGTGTTACGATCTTGAATCAGATGAGTTCTCTGTAAGTTTGTAACAAATGAAACAGATGAGTTCTCCGTAACAAATTTATAATAGAGTTAGTATTTTTTTTTTTTAATAAATTAGGTTTGAGTTGAGGTTAGGGTCAGGCTGTTTATTAAGGGAAAGAACACAATTATGTTCATTTGTATATTGGATGGGAGAATATTTTTTTTTTTTTTTAACGCTAGATTTATATTAAAAAGATAGATCCAATAGATCCGATACATCGTTCAAATGTATGATACATTTATATGATACTCAGAAATTTACGAGAAATCTATCTATATATATGCGCCAGACAAGTTTGTAGACTTCCAGAAATCTATCTACATACAGATATATATGTGCCCAGACAAGTTTGTAGACTTCATAATCATATATTCTGGAGAGTGAAACAAAAGAAAGATTTAGGATATGTTTATCATAGAGCCAAGCATAGCTTTAAATCCACATTCAAAGAAAACAAAAGATATAGAAAGTATAGCATAGGATGTTAAGGAAGATTAAGCAGGTCCTAGATGTTTAGATGTTTGTGAACGTGCCCATAAAATGTTTGATCTTGTCTATCTATCCAAATAATTAACGAGGGAGGTTCAAGAGTAGTATCTCTGTGTATACTTTCTATGAAAACTCTTGAATAACTATATACATGGAGATTGTTTACTCGTTTATTTGTGTAAATCAAAGTATTTTCCATAATGTTAAAAAATTTCAGCCTTCGTATTGGTGCCTAGTCCACCATATTGTATTGGTGCCTAGTCCATCATTCCAGGAAAGTTTATAATGATTTTCATTTAACTCGAGTACAACTCCACATCGGCATATGCCAAGGTGTGCGACACCATAAAAAAAAAGCGTGCAAATAAGCAAATAACAGGAAGACAAAGACTATATTCGATGGGAGAACATGTGTATTGGATGGAAGAACATCAAAATAATGTTCAATTTGTTCCAAAATGAAATTTTATTGGAATGCTTAAAATTGGTTTTTATTTCTTTTTCATAAAATTTGAATTTAAAATTTAATAAAAAGTAATAATAAATAATATTAACATATATATTTTATTTTGTAAATTTATTAGCACATAGGGCAATTAATTAATTATAGCATGTTATAAAGTATTATATAAACTATGAGTTTCAAAATTAAATCTCAAATTATGATTTTTTATTCAAAAATAAATAAATAATGATTGTTATTATTTTTTTGTTTTTATCTCTTTTCCATCGAATTTGAACTTAAAATTTAATAAAAATTACTAATAAATAATATTAACATATATATGTTATTTTGTAAATTTATTAGTACATAGGGTAGCTTAATTAATTTTTTGTTTTCATCTCTTTTTCATAGAATTTGAACCTAAATTTTAATAAATAATAATAATAAATAATATTAACTTGTATATCTTATTTTGTAAATTTATTACCACATAAGGTGGCTTAATTAACCATCTCATATTATAAAGTATTATATGAACTATGAGATTCAAAATTTAAATCTCAAATTATAATTTCTTATTCAAAAAAAATAAATATTTATTCTCATTATTTTTTTCATTATAATATAATAACAAAATAAACCATTTTAAACATGATTCATGTAATTTCATTATATTTTAATTCATAAATAATATATATTATTACAAATAATAAAAATAATGTAAAATTAAAGATAAAACATTCATATAAAAGATGACCTATTATATATATATATATATATATATATATATATATATATATATATATATATATATATATATATATATATGCTCTTGACAACTTGAGTGGGCTTAATGGTTAAGAGCATGTGTTTCCTCCTAAGAGGCCACAGGTTCAAAACAAGAGGGGGTAGAGTAAATATGCCTTCGTACACTTAACAGTCGCCATGTATTATATTGGTAAACACAGGTACATAAAACTGAATAGTGCATATAGCTGCAATATTTCACCCTCAGCCAATAAAAATGGACCCTCAGCCAATAAAAATGGACACAGTAATTGTAATGTAAAACATAAGCATGCAAATCCAGACCAACACAGGTACATAAATCTGATTAGTGTATATAGCAGTCGCCAATTATTATATTGGTAAACACAGGTACATAAAACTTAATAGTGCATATAGTTGCAATATTTCGGCCTCAGCCAATAAAAATGGACACAGTAACTATAATGTAAAACATAAGCATGCAAATCCATACCACTGCATATTACATATCCTCATGAATATTACATATCCTCATGAAAATATCGGGAATGAAAAGGACCCAAAACCATACTATCTAAAGTCAACCACAGAAATGCTGATAACACGAGAGACATTCAAGGAGTGGGGACAAAGCGTTCGTTGATTAGCTGTAAAACTTTATAGTGTTGTATCACTATGATGCCAAATGAAGCCTCCAACTCGCGCTTTGAGAGGAAATTCGGCCTCGTATTGCTCTCTCTATTTATATGCATCAATGTTGGCTACTTGAGCATAACCATTAGGTGTTTAATACGCGGAATCCACCCCTGTAGACCATTAGGTTGAAAAAGAGACTTCCCAGAGATGCCATCTATAACCGATTTTGCATCCCCATATATGTGAACTAATGACAAGTGAAGATTGTAAGCCATCCAAAGAGCACTCTATAAAGCCAATACCTCGGCCTTAGTGTTAGAGCCTTTTCCCCTGTTCTAGAAGAGCTAAAATCTATCCTGGTTTTTGATCTTAATCCAGGCTCCGCACCTGCAGACCCCCCCATTGAGCTCCATTGAAATAGGAAGCCGGAAGAGAAATGAGAAAAGGCCTAAGTCAAAGAGAAAGGTCCTTAATAGCAGGAGGAGGGGAGGAAACACCAGATATCCAGGATAAAATCTCCCCATGAATGTGAGGCAAGTTCCAGGGCAATTCTCAAATAGGAAGTGGTTACGGGCCTTCCATACTTCCCAGAAAAGAAAGAAAGGTAACAAGATACGACCGACCCCCAATCATTCAAAGCACTAATAACACTCTGAGGTTTCCAACCCTGACTGAGAAGAAAGACTGAGAAAAGGGACCATAGATTGAGGATGAAAGGAAAATAGAGGAAAAGATGGAAAACATATTCAGATTGATCTAGGCAAAAAACACGTCTACCCAGTCCATAGCACCCCCTTTTAATGAGGTTGTCCCAAGTCAGTTTATGATTTTTCCACACTAGCCATCCAAATAGCAGAATTTTGGAAGGAATGTGCCAAGACCAAAGGGGAAGAAAGGGGGAAGGATTATTGTCCTCCATCTGATAATACATAATGTGTTGATAAGTCTCAACAACTATAATGGCATTCCCCCTTATTGCACCCTCCCATATAATGCGATCTCCACCTTATAGAAGACATAGGCCCCCAGCTTGAAGAGACTCCACGAATCCCTTCCAATGACCAGTATCATCATCCCTCAACCCCAAAGAAGATGTCAATTTCCATATCACCCACCCATCCTGCCCGTGGGACATCACTTGAGAGAGAAAGAAGATGCCTCACTGTGGTAACCTGTGAAGGATGTGTTCATCCAGTTTCAACGAGTCCGAGCATATCCCTATTAATTTTTCGCACCTCAGAAGAATGTTTTGACCATTTCCAAATTTCCAAGTTAGACGCTCAGCAAAAAGACACATTACCTTTTGAAACCCTTGCCATATGAAAGAGCCACGCTTCTAATGAACATATGACTGATTGTATAGCTGCAACAGGGGAGGCCCATCCAGATATTTGAGCTTTATAATGGTCGGCCAGAAGCTCAAGCCTGTGAGCACGCTCCAGAGAGACTTCATCATAAGGGCATGAGAGAAAAAATGCACATTCAGCAACCCCCACCCGCCATACTGCTTGGGGGTCGATATAGAATCCAGTTTACACAAATGAAACTTCTTTAAGCCCTTTGCACCAGACCATATAAAACACGATATGACTGATTTAATGAGAGAGATGATCCGAAGAGGGAGATAAAATAGATGGGCCCAATATATTGCTAACTGTTGTAGCACTGTCTGGACCAGAATATACCTACCACCTAGTGACAACCAACAATGAGCCCACTTTTGAATTATGTTATTAAACTTGTCCACAAGCCATGTCTAGTTACAGGGTTTATAACCACATGCTTTTAGCCTGAAACCAAGATATAAAAAACCTTTTGAGATGTGGACAGTCTGTACCCCTAATAAACCAAAAATTGATTCAATCTCATTAATGTCCTCATTTGCATATACCATGACAGATTTTTCTTCATTAATACGCAAGCCATATGCCTCCCCAAATTGTTGTAAAATGAAATGAAAGTATGCCCATTGTTCTCTAAGAAGCCTGCCAAAAACCAAGAGATCATTAAGGAATAAAGAGTGATTTATAGAGACAGAGGGTGAGAATACGATGCCTTCAGAGCTGTCGTTTTGCTTTGCCTTCATTAGAATTTTGTTGAAGCCATCCATTACAAGGATAAAGATCAATGGCGACAAGGAACATCCTTGACACAGGTCGCAACCAACCTTAAATAATTCCGAAGGCATTCCATTGACGATGATCGAATATCTAACGAAAGAGATGCAAACCATGATCCACCTTATGTTGTGCAAAGACATGCCGACCTTGAGCAAAACAACAATGATGAAAGAACATTCTACACTATCATATGCTTTATATAAGTCCACCTTCATAATCAAAGCTTCCATTTTCCTAGTGTGAATTGAATGAAGGATTTATTGAGTCGGTGCAATCACATCATGAATGGACCAACCTGGAAGGAAACCATATTGCTCAACTGATATATACTTGGATAAAACACCTTTAATGCAAACAACAATGATTTTTGAGGAAATTTTATAAATGATATTACACAGTGCAATGGGCCTGAAGTCTTTGAAAGTCCGCAGGTTGGAGGATTTAGGGATCAACGCTATGAACGTTGAGTTGATGTCACCCATAATGAATCCCATGAGCTTGGATCTATCCACCACATATAGGATTATGTCACTCATCAGATCAAAGAAGTGTATGAAAAACTCTGCTGGCCACCCATCTGGCTTGGGGCTCTTGTCATGAGAAAAAGGTTTAAGCACCCCATAAAT
Organism: Pinus albicaulis; assembly: GCA_034641835.2. NCBI lineage: Eukaryota > Viridiplantae > Streptophyta > Pinopsida > Pinales > Pinaceae > Pinus > Pinus albicaulis. Next base: position 90,614 of record JAXQQM020082541.1, read on the forward strand.
TTCTTCTCTGGATATACTGCGTACCATCTCCTCGTTTGCATGAGGGTCAAACATTTGAGGATAGTGTTCCAATACCCACTTTTGACAGTTGTGATCTATCTCGACCGCCTCCTTATAGAAACCTAAAAAATATGACATAGCTCCTTGTTGAATCTCATCTGTTGAGTATACCAGATTGCCTCCAGAAGATTCTATGTGCCATATAGCATTTCTGTTTTTCTGCCCATTTTCACAATGGTGAAAATATTTTGTATTGAGATCCCCTTCCTTCAACTATTTTGCATGACTTTTAAGCTTCCATGTGACCTCTTGTATCTTCAGGATTTCATTTTTCCTCTTTTCCAATTGTTCCAGCGTATGGTAAGTCTAGACATCCAGCGGAACCACCTTCATATTCTCATAAATCTTTGTCACCCTTCTGGAAATAATATTTATTTCATCTTTCAAACTTTCATTTTTCCTACGCTCCTAGAATTTCACTTTGCGCTTTAGCAGGCGAAGCTTGTTTGATAGAGCCCTCCATACATTGCCATCTTGTTTGACTCATTCTTTCCAAAAAAATTCCACCAGTTGTTGGAAATCAGGGCCCTTCATTCATATTATGTTAAACTTGAAAGGGAGTCTTTTCCTGTCCAATTCCATGCACCATGATAGGCTAATGGCGAAGTGATTTGACAAAGAAGGCGATACAACTCATGACCTCAAATTCCCTAGCTGATCACAGACAGATTCATGTGCCAGGGACTTATCCAGCCATTTTCCAATGATGTCATCACCAGTACACCTATTAGTCCAAGTCAGGGCCAGAGGAAACAGACATATGTCAACTAGATGGTGGTCATCCAATATCTGTGAAATGTGATCAGCCAAATGATCATGTCGAGCTTTCTTGCCCCATATCTCTCTGACAGACAAAGTGGAGTTAAAATCCTGCATGATAATGAGATTATTGATGCTGAGAATGGTCGAAGAGTTGAGGCGATCCCAAAATGTGGCCCGATGGTGACTCAAAGCATATAGATTGATAAGATGAAACACCTCAAGGTAACCCCGAATCGACCCTCATAAGATGATGCCCCTAAAAAAGCTAAATGCCCGAAATTTAGCAATATCAAAGTTCCACATTGTGAACATACTGCTGACATTTCCATTCGAACTAATACCAGCCACATGCCAGCCAGGGCTAAAAATAAATAATAATTTAATAGCTTTAAACAAAATACACACGGTTTCTTGGAAACCAACAACAAGAAGTAAGGTCTCATCAAAAATTTCCTTAAGAGGAAGGTGCTTGGAGGGTTCGCCCATCCCTCTAATATTGAGAGGATGGAGGTAATTTGGAACCCTCTCTCATCGGATATAAGGCCTCGAGACAGGTCGGAGATACCTTTGTCATTTTCATTTCTTAATCCCCTCCCTCTCGTCCTAAGAAAAGGAAACCATCCGCCCACACGGCTCCAGCAATCGAGATCTCAAACAACAGTTAACCCTCCCAATTCTTTAACAGGATAAAGGTTTAACTGATCGTGACCGGCACTGTTATCAAGCCATTGTGACAGATACACTTTTCTCTATTATTCTTTCCCAACCTCACATTTTACTATCTCGAAATTATCCTGAAAGATTCCTCAGGTACATTACCAGGTTACGTAGATACACGAACGCAACTCAGGGTTACAAACTTGTCACTATTTTGTTGCTAGTACCAGTCAGACTTGTCATTGCAATAATTCAGTGGTTTGATAGTGAGGACTCTGCTTCTAATTACAGGTGAGGCTTCCTGTACTGTCATCTACCCAATCTCACTCCTCAGCCATGTCTAACGAAGAGCTTAATCGACCCGCTGACCGTCTTGGCAACCTGAGCTTGCAAGGATCTGACCCACGGTAATTATTTGGGAATTGATTTTTTTGAATTTTTCCAATATTCTTTCCTAATGATAGTTTAACTGTTCTGAGTTTTGAAGGTTTTAAAACCCTGCTTCCTTTTAGGTATAATACGTGTGAATCACTGATTCTGGGGAATGATATTTCAATGCAGATTGGAGGGCAAGGTAGCAATAATAACGGGTGGGGCAGCGGGCATAGGAGAAGCCATCGTTCGGCTCTTCACAAAGCACGGAGCCAAAGTCATAATCGCAGACATTGCGGACGAAGCCGGCAAAAATCTGGCCGAATCCCTTTCACCTGCGGCCACTTACCTGCACTGCGATGTGAGCAAAGAAGAAGACATGAGCGCTGCGGTGGATTTGGCCATGAAGAAACACGGGCAGCTGGATATCATGTTTAACAACGCAGGAACTATAGATATTGTTGCGGTTGGAAGCGTAGCAGAGTACGAGATGGAGCAGTTCGATCGAGTAATGAGGGTAAACGTGAGAGGAACGATGCTGGGTATTAAGCAGGCGGCCCGCGTGATGATCCCGCGGAAGAAGGGCACCATAATCTCTACTGCTAGCGTTGCAAGCATTATAGGTGGATCTGCTCCATACGCTTACACGGCCTCGAAGCATGCAATCATAGGGCTGATTAAGAACGGAGCAGCTGAGCTTGGGAAATACGGGATCAGAGTCAACGCTGTCTCTCCTTCTGGCGTGGCAACGGCCCTTGTAATCAATTACATGAAACAAGGCAATGCTTCTGCTGTTTCAGAAGAGGATAAGGCAGCGGTCGAGGCCATCTCCAACAGTGTTGCAAATTTACAGGGAACGACTCTGAAAGCAGAGGATGTTGCAGAGGCAGGGCTGTACTTGGCGAGCGATGAGGCTAAATATGTTAGCGGCCATAATCTTGTAGTGGAAGGTGGAATCTCTGTTGTTAATCATTCTTGGGGGCTCTACCGATAAGGGTTCTCAATGAAACTTGTGGGTACCAGTGTTACAATCTTGAATCAGATGAGTTCTGTGTAAGTTTGTAGCAAATGAATCAGATGAGTTCTCTGTGTAAGTTTGTAGCAAATGAATCAGATGAGTTCTCTGTAACAAATTTATAATAGAGTTGAGGTTGAGTTGAGGTTGGACTCAGGTTGTTTGATGAGTGGAAGAACACAATTATGTCAATTTGTTGTATATTGGATGCGAGAACATTTTTTTTTTTGGGGAAAAAAAGGCCGGATTTATATTAAAAAGATAGATCGAATACATTGTTCAAATGTAAGATACATCTATGTTTGTGCTATGTATACTAAGAAATTTATTAGAAATCTATCTACATACAGATATATATGTGCCAGGTAAGTTTCTAGACTGCATAATCATATATTCTAGAGAGTGAAACAAAAATAAGCCCAGCATAGTTTTAAATCCACATTCAAAGAAAGCAAAAGATATAGAAAGTATAGCATAGGATGTTAAGGAAGATTAAGCAGGCCTTATAGTTTTGTGAAGGTGCCCATAATATGTTTGATCTTGTCTATCTAGATAATGAGGGAGGTTCAAAAGCAGTATCTATGTGTATATTTTATATGAAAACTCTTGAATCACCATATACATGGAGATTGTTTACGTGTTTATCTTTTGCAAATCAAAGTAATGCTAAATTTTCAGCTTTTGTATTGGGGTTTAGTTTGCCATTCCAAAAAAGTTTATAATGTAACTTTTCATTTAACCCGAGTACAACTCCACATCTACATATGCTTGCAAGTAAGCAAATAAAAGGAGGAAAAACCCCATTTTGGATGGAGAAGATGTGTATGGGATGAAAGAACATCAAAAATAATGTTCAATTTGTTCCAAAATGAATGTTTTCTAGGAATACTTAAAAGTGATTTTCATTTCTTTTTCATAAAATTTGATATATATATATATATATATAATTTTGTAAATTTACTAGTATATAGGGTAGTTTAACTAACCATATTATGTTATCAAGTATTATATTAACTATGAGATTCAAAATTAAAAAAAAAAATTCATTTCTTTTCTATAAAATTTGAATTTAAAATTTAATAAAAATTAATAATAAATAATATTAACATATATATTTTGTAATTTTATTAATATATAGAGTAGCATAATTATGTTTTTGTTTTCATCTCTTTGTCAAAGAATTTGAACCTAAAATTTAATACAAATTAATAATAAATAATATTAACATATATGTTTTATTTTGTAAATTTATTAGCACATATTAGGATAGCTTAATTAACCATCTCATATTATAAAGTATTATATAAATTATTAGATTCAAAATTTAAATCTCAAATTATAATTTTTTATTCAAAAGAAATAAAAAAATAAATATTTATTGTCATTATTTTTTTCATTATAATATAATAACAAAACAAACATAAAAATAATATCAAATTTAAATAAAACACATATATATATATATATATATATACAATCTTCCTTGTAATTATTTTCAGTTACCCTTGTTAAGGTCCTATAATTCATAAGATCACAAGGTGATTGAATATTTTCTCTCATTCATATGAAATTGTAAATAATATTGCATTTTGCAAATGATTTCCAAAAAAATGAAAAGAGGGTTATGAAAATAAAAATAGAATTAAAAATAAAAAAAATAAAAAATGATGATGAAAGAACGCCATGAAAAAAGGAAATCAACTGTGAAAGTGATGCAAATTCAAATGCCAGTAGAAGAAAAATAGTTTGTTTTTAAAATTAAAGTAGGATGTTGTGTGCAACTTGTTTGAAATACCACAACCATAAATCCTTGTTTAGATCATAGAGTGTAAATAACAGTAAAAAATGAAAAGAGGGTTATGAAAAGAAAAATAGAATTAAAAATAAAAAAATAAAAAATGATGATGAAAGAACGCCATGAAAAAAGGAAATCAACTGTGAAAGTGATGCAAATTCAAATGCCAGTAGAAGAAAAATAGTTTGTTTTTAAAATTAAAGTAGGATGTTGTGTGCAGCTTGCTTTAAATACCACAACCATAAATCCTTGTTTAGATCATAGAGTGTAATCATGGTCCAACATATTTAAATTTATGTTATTAGATTAGAGAAATAATTTAGCTAGATGAAGAAATTGGTCCAATTGTTTAAGCTGGATCAATGATGTAAATGGGTAGGTTAGGATTAGATTAGATGATTTCCCCTTTCAAAGAAAAATAAACAAGGGTCTGCAAATTTAAATACACCCTTTGGTTAGTCATAATTAGCCTTAGTTTAGGAAAAAAATGGGGAGAAAAAGGTTGAAAATGTAATAATTAATGTTTTATACCCCACGTATGTTTATCCAAAGTTTAGGCGCTTATGTTATAAAGTTCACAAACGACAAAAAATTGTTTGTCGTGTAGTGGTAAATGTCGCGCTCAATCCAACCATCTGATCACCATCATCCCAAATCAATGGCCCAAAACGCCTTTCGTCCCCCCCCTTCCCTTGATAACTTTATCGATGGAGGGGGGGGGGGGGGTGTGTTTGAAAAGCAGTTTTTCCCCCTGTCAGCCCCACATTACGTGTCATTCCCTCGTCTTTTCGTACCCCTCTCTTCGCATATTGCTTACCATTTCAACCCCCCTCTGAAAACCACCAAGCCATCTTTCTTTCCCACCAACACTCCTCGTGCCGTCACCTCCACTCTGCTCATGACACCTGTCATATCCGTTATGCATTGATTTCTCTTGAGATTATTGTTTACGCCTCCTAATGGTCTCGTGCCCCCAACGGATGTCTACTGTCATCATAAAAACCTCCTAATTCACTCAGTTTACACCGTTTTCGTGTATTTTCATTCATCTAAACCATATGTGCTCTTTTTCAAACTTTCCCTTGCACAGTGAGAGTGTCTCGAAGCTGAATAAAGAAACTAGAGCATGCAGTGAAACAACAAGAATTTCCACAAACTGTCAACTACCAGCAATTTCTAGGTAACTTCCCACTGCCAACCTTCTTTCTCCTACTGTTTGAATTTTCAAAATGCCTCCAAAGAAAAATAATAACGATAATTCAAACAACCCAATGATTCCTCCTACCATTGATCTTGATCACATCCCTCTTGTTGATAGAGACTACGAAATTTCATAACCAAAATGTGAATTCGACCTACTCGAATTGCATTGTTGGCTTGAAGACAACCACTTAGACCAAACTGACGAAATTGGACTATGGGAATCCAATTTTCCCCTGTATATGTTTCCTCAGACCTACTATTTCCCAGATTTTATCCGCAAATTCCATGCTTGTTATTTTCCCAACCAGAGGGCCATTGTAGCCCACAGTGGAGAGGTTTTGTTCACAATTACCCCTGAAACCACCAATCAAATGTTGCAAATCCCCCAAATCATTTCCAATACCCCTTTCTTAGTGGAAGCCTTGAATGACCTCTACCAAAAATTAACCTTTTCCAAGAGATCACAGATTTTTGAAAACTTTTTTCCTGAAGATGCCTAGTTACCAAAGAAAAATCGACCCTATCCCTCATCCATGTTTCCAACCATGCTACATAGATTATCTCCATGTTATCATGTTTGTTAGGGTACTATTCTGATGAATGGGTAGATGAGCCTATCCTAGGTTTCCTATCCATTTTCTCCACTGAAGAAAGTCCCTCTGTAATTTTTAGTTTTATCCAATTCCTTGCTTACAACATCCATGAACAATTCCTTAAGTTTATAATTGAACGAATGTTCAAAAATGCTGCAATTTTGGTTTACATGTTTATATTTTATCAAGCAGACATGTTCCCAATTACACTCCAAAATCTAGATGAAGAAGGAAATCCACAATCAATTATTTTTTGGACTTCCTTGGTGAGGAATGATTCATAGGAACCCAAATTCAAATATTATATTGATCATTTCATTCATCCAACCACATGTTTGTTGAGCAGTAATGTAGAACCCAGGGTTAGTGACGAGATTAAAAAAAAATTACACCTTAGTGAGCAGGCCGAAACAGGAGATTGGTACTTGTACCATAATTACATTGAAATAAGAGTGTATGGGTGTGATTTTTCACCCGAAAATTTGCCTAATTACCTACTAATGAGAGTGTTTTCATTAGAATACATTAGGAATATGATAAATTTATATGAAATTAATTTTGTTGGAGCTAAGAAGAAATCTCGGTTTAGGATAAAAGCTGATATTGGACCCTTTATTTGCAACAAAAAGACAACATGTGAGGGCACAGATATCCTCCTAAAGAAGATGAAGTTCCCCTTAAGCTTCACATGGTAATATGACCCATTTGGCTTAATTTATAAGCTAAGGGTGGAACAGAAGACCACTCCTTATATTCATACACAAAGGCATGAGATTGAGAAATACATGAACCAGATTGATTGGGAAGATAACACTTTAAAAGAAGCAGAAGAGTAGCTTTTTTCTACATCTACTTCATAGACTCCAACCCCTCAGGAAAAGACAGAGAAAATACCATGGGAAGAAGGCTCCCCTTTACTCACAAAGGTCTTAACAAAAGAATTTAAGATTTACAGGAAGAAGACTAAAATAAATCCTAAAACAAATTTTCCAAAGGAGGGAGAACAACTAGCTACAATAGTTCTAAAGGGTGCAAATTCTTCAGCACAGTAAGAAAATGTGTTTACAGGGTCCCTAGCAGCATCATCAGTTTCACAAGGGAATTCAGACTCAGCTCAAACATCAGAGTTGATCCATGGGCAAAAGGAAAAGATGATCTTTGATAAGTATAAGGAAATAAAGCTTAAAAATTATCTCCTTAAAAGCAACACTTATATTCAATTCTGGAAGCATGATTCTACTGCTCAGAGCAGAATTTTATCATCTTTTGACATAAAGAAGGGAAGAATGCAGATGGCATTCTTGCAGGCTCAGATCCCTCATCCAAAAACAACATCATATTATAAAATTACTTCCTTTGAGTTTGACACAAAAGACATCCATTCTATTTATCAGATGGAGATGCATAAACAAACAGGGGAAGTGATATGTTCCACCTTGAAAAATACTACAATGAATGCTTTTAAATTGCAATTGTCACTCACCAATGTCCAATCACAATTAAAGATTGAGAATATCTCTTCTCTAGCAAAGGTAATAAGATCAAATCCTTAGAAGACTTGGTCATCAAAATAGGATATGACCCAGCCAATGTTAAAGCAGCAGAAGAACTGATCAAGAAGAAGAATGTTGACATTGAAAAACTCAAGAAACAGTTGAAATTATCAGCCACTAAGGATCTGCAGACCAAATAAATAAGAGAGACAGAGAGCCAAAAAGAAGACATGCTCAAGCTGATTATGGAACAAAATGCACAAATCAGGAACATGGATGTAGAGATGGAAAAACTAGTGAAATAAAATGAGCAGAATGCACAATTAGATACAGTCCCACTTGAGGTTGTACCTCTTACAACAATACCACAAATAGGAATGGCTAACTCAACTATAGCATGGGCTTCTACATCAACAACACCCCATCACAAGACTTAGATGTTGCTGCAAAATTGACGAAGGCTATGGAGGACATGTCCATACAAAGAGAATAAATAAAAAGGTTACAAGGATAGGTAAAGGCCCTGCAAGAGAAAAAAACAAGGATTGAGACCTCACATCTGGCCGAAGTACAAAAGTCTCAGAGACTCACTCAAAGACTACAATAATTAGGGAAGGAAAGTGACATGGCTCATACATTAGCACAAGCTAAGGAAAACATAAGGATAGATATCCATAAATCCATGAATGAGATTTGGTCTTCCATTCAAATTACCTTTGAACATAATGAGCTAATTCAGAAGTCCAAAGAATTAATTGTACAGATCATAGGAAAGCTAGGAGACAAGCTAGCTGAAGCCATAGACCTCATCAGATTTCTGAATTACAAAAACAAGTATGAGCTAGAAGAATTGGGGATTGAGGATAGAATTGAGACAATACTAGAGGTTAAGAAAATATTAACTAAGAATAACATCATGTTGCAACTAGCAGAGAAGTGCTAGGTTCTGGAAATTGATGTTAACAAGTTCTTTAATAGATTTGAAGTGTTGAATAAGAAATGGCTTCCAAGTTTATTTTTTCTAAATGATAAATTAATAACCTTGGATGATTATAACAAGAAGTTGATAGATGTAGCTAAGGATAGTTCCAAATTTTCAAATATACATGGAAGCATTACAGGAAAAGCTTTCTTTGAAACACTGGAATATGATTTAAATATCCAACATGAGATCAAGCACATTTTTATTACCAAACCCAGCTTTTCCAAGTATAGAGAGGAAGATGAGATTTATAGGAGATTGCTTAAGTTATACATTCCAAGTGTATAAAGGTGAGACAAGTTATGTGAGTTACTTGAGTGAATAAGGTAATTCTATCTTCAGCAATAAGGCCAACAGAGTAGCAAGAGTCAGAAGGACAGATCAACAATAGCCTCCTCCAAAATAGGGTCAGCATTGAAGCAGTTCCAACTTATCCTATATTATTGTAATGAAACATGTAATATGTTTTAGATATTCCTAAAATACATCGTGCTCTATCATGACAGGATGTTCGTAAATAAACTTATATATACTTCTCATTTTGAAGTATAAAGGGTTGATTTTTGCATCCAAGAAGGCTACTGTACATTTTCAAGTTTTGTGGACTAATCAGTAATAAAGAAGACTCCTTCACAAGATTCTTGTGTGAAACTGTTGGTGAAGTGCATCTCTCATTATTTATGTGTTTATTTTCTTTGTTTTCCATGCTTATGTATTCATAATCTAAATTATTCAACAGAAAATTGAAGAACTGAATTTGTATTAAAACACACTTTGATTCTGGCTTTGAATAATTTTAATGTTTTCATCTAAAATTAAGAAAATGAATTCTTAATTTCTCTTTACTTAATGGAATTTATGTCATCTCTTCTTTTACACTTCATTTAAATTTACAGAATCCAGTTATTTTGGCTACCTTGTCCTGTGAAATCTATTTATAAAAACTGAAACAGATCTAAGTTTAAGTTATAAACTCCATATCCCAATAGAAATTTAGGAATTTAATCAACCAAACAAACCAAAAAATCTCAATCAATCAAAAAAACATTGAACATTCATAACTAGCCTAATATCTCAATATAAACAAAGCTAAATCTGACAGAGAGATCTCTCTAGGGTTTGAAGGGCTAAATTCCCAACTCCCAAAGTGGTTTTGTGGTTACCTCCGTAATTTCTCTTACAACCTCGAAAATTACAAAGTGATAACATAGTGGGGACCGTACTGGGGAAGAACAAAGTTTGACTTCTAAAGATACATTTCCCTAGTTAAAAAAAAATTATATCAAGAAAATTAATGGTTCAAATTTTAGAAATAAAGGATTAGAGGTTGTAAATCTTGTAAATAATTGAGTTTTGTGTTTAAAATTTTAGTTCTGGCTCCAAAAGGAATTCACACCGGATCTCATCCTAATACAGAACCTGCAACAATCTTAGATGACCTTGAAAATTTGATTAGGAAGAGAAGTTTAACTGAAAGTCAAGGAAGAAGTAGTCCCCCACCTAGAGCAAACTCTCTCCTTGAGAGTTTTGTCACTTTAGAGGATATTAAGTTTGATCTTCCATTTGAACATAATCTATTTAGGACTAAATCTGAGAGTTTTTTGGAGGAGACATTATTTGATAAATCTATTTTACAACCCTATACACATGGAAGTCAATCTATTGAACCATATTTTGATCAACAAGCCCTCCAAAACTTGGACAAATTACATGATCTAGTATCAGATTTTGATCAAGCTTGACATGAGGGATATATCCAACAATCTGTTGAACTCTTTGCCCTGACAATAACAACATCTCCTGCTTCCTCTCAATCTATCTATCCTATATCAACTAGTCCCACTTCCTCTATAATCTCCACTACTTCTTGAATAACATATCAGACAATGTTTCAACCTATAGTAGGAATTCCTACACCTACACCCCTCATAGCCTCATCTATTGTTCATCCCCAAATCCCAATCATGGCAACAAGGTATGCTCCCTTGGTTTTGGCTGCTCCTTTTCATAATATGCCCCAGGAATATCAAACTAGGATCCCTCAGTTTGATGGTATTGGACCCATCACTGCACATCAACATGTTGATCGAATGAATGATTATTCTGATCTTCAGGAATTTTATGAGGAAGATGTAAAAATGAGACTTTTTTCTCAAAGTCTAACCGAGGAAGTTAGAAAATGGTTCAAAGATTTACCAACAGCTAGTATAAATGATCCCACTAATCATCACCAATCATTCCTCAATATATGGGAAATTAATGAAAACCCCCTTCAAATTCTATCAGAATATGAGAACATTAGAAGGGCCCCTAGAGAGAGTGCGCAAGATTATTACACTAGATTTAACAATGTTTACAACGAAATTCCAACAAACATTAAGCCCCTTCAAATTTTAGCCCTGATTAAATTTCCAGATGGTTTCAGTTGACATGTCTTGCCAATTAAGAGAAAGGAACTCTGTAACCTTGGAAGAGATGCATAAAGATGTTGTAAGTGTAGAGGAAATTTTTAGGGCTAGGCTTAGGACTGAGAGGAGGGTAACTATAAAATAAGAACCATCTAATCCTTCTACTGATGCAAAAATAGATTCCCTAGTTAGAACCATGGAGAGAATGATGGAAAGAATAAATATAACTGATAGGGCCCCTCCTTGAGAAAACCAACCCGGTCCAAAAATCTGAAATCCCAATTTTAGGAGAAACCCACCCCCAATCAAACAAAGGGAACAAAAAGGGCCATATCAATAGGTCAGGCCTCCATTTCAAGAGAACTTTGTTGATGAAGAGGGAGAAATAGTTGACGACCTTGATGATACTCAAGTCAATTTAATGGGGATTGATGATAATGATTCCATATTTCTTACCTAGGAAGAACAAGACCTTTTTGTTCTTTCACAAATCGAAGTTAACTCTGAGGAATCATAAGATTATAAGCGAGGTTTTGAAAACACAATTATGGAAGTTCATATGTATTATAACCTTAGGAGTAGGAAAACCACTGACAATCCTGGTAAGAAAACTACTCACACTCAAAGTAAAAAGACAACTGACACTCCTACAAAGAAAATCCTTGAGATTCCTCCTAAAACAATCTAGAAATTCCAACTAAGAAAACATCTGAGATTTCTTCAAAAATAACTCAAACAGATGTTCCAACCACTAGCCAATAGAAATATACCACCCAAAGTGATGTTGCTGAAAAGATAGACTTCCAAACCCAAACAAAATTCAAACATCCTTCAACATTGAACATGAATTGTTGAGATTCAACAAGATGATGAGCTTAGTGAAAAGAGTCGCCTTCACTAAGTGGGCTCGCAGGCTATTTTTGGTGCAAAGTCTATTTTTAGACTATGTCTATTTTTAGACATGTCGATCATATTATATGAGTTGCAGGATGCTATTTGTGGATGGTTGGTCAAGTTGGAAAAATATATGGACTTCTATTTTTAGACATATTGGGCGGAGTCTATTTTTAGACTGCCAGTCTAAATATAGATATGTCGAATATTATTAGCTCTTAATAATATTTGGACTCTAAACATTATCTTATTCTCTTGGAGCACTTCAGTTAAGTGCACGGTGTAACTGTAATTGTGAGGAAGGAATGAAGCTATTCTTGACGGTTTAATGGAGCTAGTGCATGGAGGACTTGAGTTAGAACTCATGTGATAGAGTTTGGTGGAGTTGGAGAAGTAGTTGGTGGAGTTGTATTTAGTTTAACTTCAGTTAGACAGTTGAGCTAGTTGTATCTAGTCTAATTGATTGATACACTAGTGAGAGTGGTGTGAATTAATTATTTAATTAATTGTAAAATCTCACTCATTAATCAACTGAAGAATACATCAGTTAACTACAGTGCATGACAGTTTCAGTGGAGACCAGTGGAGAGATAGGTGAAAGAGCAAGTGTGACTATCAGTTGTGACTATAGTGATGCATTGATTGCATCCAGCACTCAGTGGAGATGCCAATGAATATTGCGTGAGCAAGGCTGGAGATTTTTGAGTTCATTCAGAGCCATGCTTCAACAAGGATTGCATAGTAGAGGCAGGCTAGCAGGTGGCAAAGATTGATGCATGGATTTGCAAGATCAGGCTTGATTAGTGTGTAGCGATTGTATTGTACTGAGAGCTTGATATGATAAGCTTTGTATGAGGATTGTTACATGATCTCTATGACATATATTAAATAAAGATAGTTGGGTTTTTTAGCTTCAGGATTTCCCATTAAACAACTGTGTTAATGTGTGTGAATTTTTATTGTTTCATGTGTGCATTGCAATCTTGATTTAATTTCCGCAAATGATCAATGGTGGAATAGATTCTGCATATTTTGCATGAAGTTAAAATAGTGTGAAATCAAGAGAATCTTGGACATATAACACATAAGTTATATAATTTCTACATGGTATCAGAGCAGTTGATCATTGGAGCAGATTGCAATTATTGAAGCGGTTGAGTTTTGTGCTGGTGGAATTCGAATTTGCTACAGTTTTTTCTTGGTGTCGAAGTTGAGCATTCATTGAAATGTATTTCAACGGATTGCGATTGGAGTATGCCCTTGATGGCAGCTTGAATTATATTGCATGGAAGGACAGGATGGAGGCGATGCTGGATGATAATGTGTTGAAGGAGTTCATAGATGCTGATATTCCAAAGCCTAGTTCTAGCGATGCAGCCGCACTTGATGCATGGCAAAAGAAGGTAGAAAAGTGTCAAAGAATTCTGTTGGAAGGTGTGAAGGACCACATTGTGTCCAGCCTTCATGGTAAAGCCACTCCATTCTTAATGTGGAAGGCTTTGATAGACTTGTTCCAAAGCAGAAGCGACCAGAGGAAGTTGGCACTTAAAGACAAGCTTAGAAAAATAAAAATGGAGAAAGGTGACAGTATACCAAAATACCTCACGAAGTTTGTCCACTGCAAGGATGGGCTGGGAAGTGTGGGGGTTACTGTTGATGAAGAAGACTTGGTGAGCTTGGCTCTCCTTGGGCTTTCGAAGAGTTGGCATAGCTACGAATACTATGTCAATGGACAGGAGAAACTGCCAGGATGGGAGCGACTTTGGTCAGATCTTGTGCAGGAGGAGATAAGGCGGGGTACCAGGGATAGATCTTCATCAAAGAATGAAGATGAAGAAAATTGCGCTTTGGCTGCCAAAGCTCAGAAAGCAAAAGGGAATAAATCTTCAAAATCCAAAGCTAAAGGCAAGAATCAGGATTTGTCCAAGGTGAAGTGTTTTCACTGTCACCAGCACAAGCATTTCGCCACTAATTTCCCACAGAAGAAGAAGAATAAGCAGGCTTCTGGATCTGCAACTGGAGAGGCCTTAGCCTCGCAGTTTGAGCTATATTTTTCTTTGATCACATGCTTGGTTTCAAGTGTGATGGGATCGGTGTGGTTTCTTGACAGTGGTGCATCTTTCCATATGACCGGAGACAAAGATTTGTTTAGTGATCTGGAAGAAAAGGATCTTGGAGTGCACATTGAGATGGGCGATGATGGTAGATACAGTGCGACTTGTATCAGGACCATTTCCTTTGAGAGGGAGTCCGGTAAACCTTTCATCTTGAAGGATGTCATGCATGTTCCAAGATTGAAGAAGAATCTTATCTCTGTGGTGATGTTGGAAGACAAGGGTTATGATGTTGTTTTTAGCGAGGGAAAATCCTTCCTGCGCAGTAAAAAAACTGGTCAAACCAGGAGGATAGGGATTCGAGTTAAGAATCTTTATCAATTGTAGGTAGATGGCTGCGCAACAATGGAAGGCAAAGCAGAAGGAGTGGTGAGCCGGGATGAGGGCGAATTGTGGCACAAGAGATTGGGCCATCTTCACCATGGCGCTTTGAAAATTTTGCAGCAGATTTTTACCAGGCTTCCCAAGGGTACACTTGTACAGTCAGATCAGTGCAAGGGATGTACTTTGGGAAAATTTGTGAATACCACTTTTCATGAGAAGGATAGTCGCACCACGAGGATCCTTGAGAGAATTCACACAAATGTGTGGACCTTTCTCGGTTGCTTCAACAGCAAAGCACAAGTATTATGTGATATTTGTTGATGAATTTTCTCGTAAGTGCTAGATCTTCTTCATGTAGAAGAAGAGCGAGACATACTCAAAGTTCTGTGAGTTCAAGGCGCTG
The DNA here is from genome assembly GCA_034641835.2 of Pinus albicaulis. Taxonomy (NCBI): domain Eukaryota; kingdom Viridiplantae; phylum Streptophyta; class Pinopsida; order Pinales; family Pinaceae; genus Pinus; species Pinus albicaulis. The sequence continues at coordinate 105,689 of JAXQQM020082541.1, forward strand.
GTTGAGAAAGAGTCGGGGAAGTAGGTGAAAGCTCTAAGGAGTGATAATGGTGGTGAATACATCTCTATCGAATTCAAAGACTTTCGTAGCAAAGAAGGAATTCGAAGAGAACTCATAGCGCCTCATAACCCACAACAGAATGGGGTCACGGAGAGAAAGAACAGAATGATCGTGGGTACTACACAGGTGATGTTGCATGATCAGGTCTTTCGCATACACTTGTGGGCTGAGGCATGCAACACTGTGGTTTATGTGTAAAACCGTTGTCCTCATTGAGTACTTGGAATGAGTACACCTGAAAAAGCGTTTTCTGGTAAGAAGCCTGATATTTCTCATTTGAAGATTTTTTGCTCACCTGTTTACATTCATGTGATGAAGGATGCCAAGAAGAAGTTGGAGCTGATGAGGTTGGGATATTTGTGGGGTACATAGAAACACCCCACAATTATCGTGTGTATTTTCCAGATAGTCAAATGACTGTTGTGCGACGGGATATCAAATTTCATGAGGAGAAAGCCATGAATTTGTCGCTTGAGAGGGAGCTACACTTGCATGCAGATGAGGAGCTAATTGTTCCTAAAGATGAGCCTCAAGATGTGGATTAGCCACAAGAGAAGGTTCATGGAGTGGAAGAAACCACTCATGCAGTGCCAAACATCACAGGGCGGAAGCGCACTACAGAAGCTGAGTGACTGAATCTTGATGCAGCGCAAAATGTAGGGGCCCCTACATCACAACGCAGACAGAGATAATCACCTGACCGATTTACTGGATACATGGCTCTGATGAGCAAGTGTATCGTGATGGAACCATCATCTTTCAAGGAAGCTGTGGAGGATCCCGCATGGATAGATGCCATGGTGGAAGAGTATGATTCGATTGTCAGAAATAGTGCATGGGAGATTATCCCAAGGCTAGAAGGGAAATCAATGGTAGGTTCGAGATGGATCTACAAAGTGAAGCAAGATACTGACGGGAGCATCGAGAAGTATAAGACAAGATTTGTTGTCCGGGGCTTCTCACAGATCGAGGGGATCGACTATGAAGAAACCTTTGCACCTATTGCAAGGTATTCTTCCATATGGACCATCCTTTCTCTCTTAGCGCAGATGGGTTGGCACATTCATCAGATGGATGTGAAGACTGCGTTCCTCAACGGAATCATTGAGGAGGAGGTGTACATTGAGCATCCTGAAGGATTTGAAATCTTCGGCAGCGAGTTGCATGTGTGCAGGCTCAAAAGAGTGCTGTATGGGCTGAAACAAGCACCTCGTGCTTGGTACACACGGATAGACAGTTATTTCACTCGACTTGGTTTCGCCAAGAGTGAGGTGGATCCTAACCTATACCAGATTGTGGTGGAGGGTAAGATTTTGATCATTGTGCTTTATGTAGATGATTTAATACTTACGGGTGATGAAATGTTGATACACTCATGCAAGGCAGATCTTGGAAAGGAGTTTGAGATGAAGGAATTGGGCCTCCTTCATTATTTCCTAGGATTGGAAATTTGGCAATGGAAAGGTGGACTGGTTGTGTCTCAAGGCAAGTATGCCCGGGAGATACTGGAGAAGTTTCACATGCAAGGTTGCAAGCCTATTGACACTTCTCTTCTTGGTGGTTGGAGGAAAGAAGATTCTACATCGGCAGAGGTAGTGGATGCCACTGTTTAGTGACAGTTTGTTGGTTCGCTCATGTATTTCGTCAATACACAACCGGAAATATGCTATGCTGTGAACTGGCTTTCACAAGTGATGGTGAAGCCTACCAAGCTCTTTTGGAAGGTAGGCAAGCATGTCCTGAGGTATCTCAAGGGCACATCTAGATATGGATTGTGGTACAGACAGTTGGATGAGTTGAAGCTGCATGGATTCACAGATGCAGATTGGGCAGGAAGCCCAACAGATAGAAAGAGCACATCTGGAGGGATTTTCAGTATCATATCTATAATAGTTTCTTGGTACAACAGGAAACAAAGATCCGTGGCACTCATTTCAGCGGAGGCCGAGTACATGGTAGCAAGTTTGGCTGCATGCGAGGCTATATGGATGAGGAAGATCCTGGTCGGTTTGTTCGGTTCTCACTTAGATCCTATTGTGATATATTGTGATAATCAGAGTTGCATTAAACTCTCGGTTAATCCAGATTTCATGATAGATCTAAACATATTGACATCCGATACCATCATATCAGAGATTGTGTGCAGCGGAAGATCATGTTGCTTTCTTACATTCCTATGGAGGATCAGGATGCAGATATTCTGACGAAGGCGCTCACCAGGAGAAAATTCGAATACCATAGAGACAGGATCGGGGTGGCAGATAATCCCTATCTTGTTGAGAGGGAGTGTTGAGATTCAACAAGATGATGAGCTTAGTGAAAAGATTCACCTTCACTAAGTGGGCCCGCAGGCTATTTTTGGCGCAAAGTCTATTTTTAGACTATGTCTATTTTTAGACATGTCGATCATATTCTATGAGTTGCAGGATGCTATTTGTGGATGGTTGGTCAATTTGGAAAAATAGATGGACTTCTATTTTTAGACATATTGGGTGGAATCTATTTTTAGATTTCCAGTCTAAAAATAGATATGTCGAATATTATTAGCTCTTAATAATATTTGGACTCTAAACATTATCTTATTCTCTTGGAGCACTTCAATTAAGTGCACATATGTGGCACAGGAGCTGACAGAAGGAATTACACTATTCCTGAGGGTTTACTAGAGGTATTGCATGGAGGACTTTAGTTAAAACTCATGTGATAGAGTTTGGTGGATTTGTAGAAGTAGTTGGTGGAGTTGTGTTCAGTTTAACTCAGTTAGACACAGTTGAGCTAGTTGTATCTAGTCTAACTGATTGATACACTAGTGAGAGTGGTGTGAATTAATTAGTTAATTAATTCACCAAATAATAACTCATTAATCAACTGAAGAATACATCATTTAACTACGGTCTGGCAATTTCCCGGTGGAGACAGTGGAGAGATAGGTGAAAGAGCAAGTGTGACTATGGGTTGTGACTATGGTGATGCATTGATTGCATCCAACACTCGGAGGAGAGTGCACATGAGGAGAACAATGAGAGTTGCGTGAGAAAGGTAGGAGAGAAATTCAATTTCATTTAAGACACTCTTCAACGGGGATTGCGTAGTAGACGAGGCTAGCGGAGGTGGTAAATGTCGATTGCATGGATTTTCAGATCGGGCTTGATTAGTGTATGTGATGTATATTGTTATAAGGAAACTTGATATGATCAAATTTGTATGAGGATTGTTACATGATCTCTATGACATATATTATATACAGATAGTTGGGGTTTTCAGCTTCAGGCTTTCCCGTTAAACAACTGTGTTAATGTGTGTGAATTTTTTTTGTTTCATGTGTGCATTGCAATCTTGATTTAATTTCCGCAAATGATAAATGGTGGAATAGATTCTGTATTTTGCATGAAGTTAAAAAAGTGTGAGATCAGGAGAATCTTGGATATATAACACATAGGTTATATAATTTCTACATGAATCAACAAAGCTTAATATACCCATTCCATTAACAAAGATTATGAATAAGAATGCATCTAGGTCACAAGTACTGAAATATCTGAATATAGAGGAAGGTTAGATACAGTTAACGTGACTGATGATCAACCTGAAATTTTGTTTGGTCCTAAAGTGGATGGAAAACATCAAGAAGGAGGTGTACCTCCATTCTATATTAGTCTAAACATTCATGAAAAAATTCTTCACAATGCAATTCTTGACTTAGGAGCCTCACACAACCTTATGCCTAAGGTTGTTATGAAAAAACTAGGACTTGATGTCACTAGACCGTACAAAGATTTGTACTCTTTTGATTCAAGTAAAGTAAAGTGCTTAGGCCTCATTAAGTATTTGTGTGTTGCTTTAGCACAGATCCATCCAAGAGCTTGGTGATGGACATAGTTGTTGCTGACATACCCCCTAAGTATGGCATGTTACTATCTCGCTCATGGGGAGCTAAATTGCAAGGAACCTTTCAAATGGACATGACCTATGCTACCATTTCAGTGTTTCGTCAACAAAGGATATTATATAGAAAAACTTTAATGAAGTTTATGGCCAGTATTTAGGAGAAACCACACAATTATCCCATATATTCTAGCCATTCAGACCTTGATTCATTCATTTTGTATAATGATGGAGACATGGAAAAACAAATTTCCAACTTAGAAATTTATCTTTGTGAAATTTAAGGAGACAAAAAAACTATAGTTGAACATGATATGAAAAATGAGCATATATGGAATTTGGACTTTGATGGAGCTGTTAGTAAAGAAGGATTAGGAGTAGGAGTATGGGTTTCAAATTCGCAAACCAACCATTTAGAGGGGCATTCATATAAGCTAAAATTTCAATATACAAACAAAATATTTGAATAAGAAGCTTTAATTCTAGGGTTACAACTCTTAAATAAGCTTGGTGGAAAAATAATTTCCATTCATGGAGATTCTGAACTAATAATTAAAAAAATCAAAGGAGAATACTCTGCTAAACACCCAAGATTAAGGGCCTACAGGAATGTTGTCCTAGATTTTTTGGAATTTTTTGTGGAATATGAATTGTTAGTAATCTGTAGAGGCCAAAACAGCACGGATGATGGTCTGGATACTTCCGCAAGTACATGCAAAATTCCCTACCATCCCAGTCATCAATACACAGTTGAAGTAAAAAATAGACCAACAGTTCTGGATAACATTAGATATTGGCAAGTTTTTGGAAATGATAAGAAAATTTAAAACTTTTTACAATCCAAATATTAATTTGAGTTTGCTAACATAGATGTAGATTTGGAATTAGAAAATAATGTAGAAAAAAATGTAAATAAAAGTCTAAATAAGATAGAATTAAAAGAAATAGATGAAGAACAAGAGGAATTAGAAATATTGCAATTGAAAGACAATGTTTTTCCTAGAGGGTTATTCCCCTTAGAGGAATTATTTGATTTTTATATATAGCCAAAAATTCCAAAATTGAACCTACTGGAATTGAAGTTGAAGAATGTAACATAGGAAATGAACAAGATCCAAAAATGGTGAAACTGTCTAAATCTTTACCCCCTACTGAAAAGAATAAATATATAAACTTGTCGAAAGAATTTATAGATGTATTTGCATGGAGTTATGAATATTTGATATCTTATGACACCAACATTATACAACACAAGATTCCTATTAAAGAAGACCAAAAACCTTTTACACAAAAACTTAGGGGGATCAACCTAATGCTGATGCCTCTAATTGAAAGTGTGGTTAAGAAAATGTATGATGCCAAGATCATTGTGCCTTTAAGGTATTCTAAATGGGTATCCAACTTAGTTCTAACTAGGGAAAAGACAAGAGAAATTATACTTTGTATAGATTTTAGAAATCTTAATAAAGTCTCACTGAACGATAACTACCCTTACCTAAAATGGATCATATTTTGCAAAAGGTAGTTGAATCCAGTAGAATTTCTCTATTAGATGGTTTCTTTGGTTATAATCAAGTTTTAGTGCATCCTCAAGACCAGGAAAAGACAACATTTACTCCACCATGGGGTATCTTCATGTATGTGAAGATGCCTTTTGGCTTAATGAATGCTGGAGCTACAATTTAGAGAGTAGTGGACATTGCTTTTGTTGAATTTGAAATAGGAAGATTCATAGTCATATATCTTTATGATATCAATATTTTCTCAAAAACGGATGAAGATAATTTGCTACATTTGAGGAGAGTATTTGAAAAATGTAGGAAATTTTGAATTTCCCTCAACCCAAATAAAACATTATTTGGCTTAGAAGAAGGGAAACTTTCAGGACATATCATTTCGAAAGATGGAATCAAAATTGATCCCTTTAGGATTGAGGCTATTTTAAAGATAGGTCCTCCTAGAAATGTCAAAGAACTCCAATCATTCATTGGTAAAATAAATTTTATAAGAATATTTATCCCTAATTTGGCAGAACTTATAAGAAACATAACAAACATGTTGAGAAAAGACACATAAGTGAAATGGAATATTTAGGTAAAACAATCATTTGATCAAGTAAAAAAAGGCTTAACACAAGCCCCTATGTTAAGCAACCCTAATTTCACCAAAGATTTTCTCATTTTCTCATTTGCATCTCAACATAATATTGCAGCAATTCTCTTACAAAAAAATAACGAAGGACATGGACAACCTATTGCTTTATTTAGCAAAGCCTTAAGAGATGTTGCATTAAAATGCAACATTATAGAAAAGAAAGCATTTTCTTTAGTAAAGGAAATTAAATATTTTAGATTTTATATTCTTCATTCACATATAATTTATTTGTTCCAAACATTGTGGTAAAGTATATACTGACCCAAAATGGTACTGAAGGGAAAAGAGGTAAATGGATTGCCATTATCCTTGAATATGACATTGAATTTAAACCCACCAAACTCATTAAAGGTCAAGGATTAGCTAAATTAATGGTTGAATCTAATTTGCATGCCTTGGATATTAATTTTGTAGCTGCACTTGATGAATAAGGAGAGAAGACAACTCCACAAGTAGCATAGGCTTTTGCAACCTCTCCCTGATATGCAAAACTCATTTTTGTCTTACATCATTTACAAGCTCCTCCTCGTTTAACCAAGAAAAAATCTATATTTCTTAAACTCAAAGCTATGAAGTTTTGTATTTTAGACAATAATTTGTATTAGAAGGATGCTAGTGGAATTTTACTAAACTGTTTGTTGAAGGATGAAGAAGATAAAATAATACATGAATTTCATGAAGGAGATTGTGGTGGACATCTGTACTGGAAGAATACTACCAACAAGATCATAAGAGTTGGTTTTTACCGGCCAACCTTATTTGCTGATGTCCATAAAAAAGTTACTTCATGTCATAAATCCCATATTTTTTAAGGCAAAAGGAAACTATGGCCTTTACCCTTGAAGCCAATATCAGTTGAAACTCAGTTTCAATAGTGGGGTTTGGATTTCATTGGAGAATTTCATCCACCATCCTCAGGCCAGCACAAATGGATCCTCACAGCCACTAATTACTTTACCAAGTGGATCGAAGCCACCCCTACAAGGCAAGCTACTAATGCATTGATTATCAACTTTTTAGAAACTAATATTCTTTCAAGATTTGGATGTCCCAAGAAAATTATCACTAATAATGCAGCAACATTCAAGACAAAGAAGATGGTGAAGTTTTGTAGCAAGTACAAGATCACTTTAGGACACTCTACTACTTATTTCCCTCAAGGGAATGGATTAGCATAATCCTCCTGTTAATGTCATTCAGTTATTCCTGTCACCAGTGATCAAATGTGCTCTTACAAGGTTTTTGTTAGGGTATTAAGTCAATTTTTTATGGTTTCAATAGGTCTTCAAAAAAAAAATTGGTCACTGGCTAGTGTGTCTAGGTCTACTACTACTCCTTTCAAAAAATTCATGTTTTGGTCATTGCTATCATTCAGTTGGATGAGTCACCACTGAAATGTCTCCATTATCATCTTAGTCACTTCACCATGGTCATCATTCAGCTCATTTCATGAAGTGTCACCATTAGGTCTTAGGGTCAAATTCATAAAAAATCTGTCATTTCACCAATAAATCCGTCATTGAAGGAGTAGTAATATGAAAAATTCTCAATAAAGTTATTTTAAAGTGTAATTTCATTTAAAATATTATGTAATATGTTTCTCAATGTTCCAAAGCTGCAAAGTTTCAAGTCAAAGATGAAAACACATGGTGGGCCACTACACCACTATGAAGAGAATTTGATTTCCAAAAAGCTACGAAGAACCATATAAGATTTTTTTTCACTCATTACATCGGAATTCGGCACCAACTCACCATCAAAGACCATCTTAGCACAACAAGCATCGAAGGACACTCTCAAAAGGTGATTGACACTCTCTCTAAGCAACCACGTTGCATTTTCAGCCAGCCACGCTGCGTTTTCACTTCTAGAGGAAAAAAAGTCATCGTCAAGGGTTTTCAGTGGAAATTTAAGGTTTCATAAGCCTTTTGACAAGTAATTTGAAGCTCTTTCCACCTCTTATCAGCATCTATTTCATTGTTTCAGTGGAAAAACCCTCCCACAGTCCCCACATTGTGTTTTTGTGGGTATGCTCCATAGTTTGAGTTACATGAAAAAATACCTAATTTACTACATATTCTACCCTTCCCCACACTCAAATACATTTCCCACAGCCCTCACACCCTCTCACCCTCATTTCCCAAACCCCTACACCTAACCCTAGCTCCTACACTGTGTTTTTGGGTTGTTTTAGTGTTAGGATTGTGTTTTAATTCCCTACACTAATCCCTATAATATTTTTGACATTCTATAGCTCCCTAAGCTTCCTAATACACCTATTTACCTCCAAAAATTTTCCTACCCTCATATCTTCTGCCTAATCCCTTCATCCCCTCCCCTCACCTACTTCCCCTTTCTTTCACTAGGGTTTTTATTTGCAAATTGTAAACAGTGGAGGGAGGAAAGAAACCATACAAAAAAGGAGTACAAGTGTCAAGGTTTGAGTCACTTAAAACTCAAGAGTTTATGTCTTCATCATTGGCCAAGCAGTGTTTTCAAAATGTAGGATGTTTAGGGTTTTGTAGGAAAATCCAACAAGTGGGATATCATGCCAAGTTAGCAAGCTTGTTTGAGACAAACCTTATGAGAGATAAGGTCACCATTGCAGGAGTGAGATTTATAATTTAAATTGAGTCCATAGCCACAACTACAAGGATACCAAACAGTGAGGAAAAATGGTTCAAAAACTCAGACTTCGATGTTCATAATTACAAAGCTTTCATTAACGGTCATTATAAAGATGCCACCAAGAAATATTTTCCTTTTGAATAGTTGTTGGAAAAGTTTGCTTCATAGATGAAGGCTATAATGAGGTATTTCACATGTGAGGGTAGATTCTCATGGTTGTACAAATATCATGTCATATTGTTAATTCATTTTACAGGGGTAAAAACTCAGAACCTACCCCTACTATCTCTACAAAATCTTGGCTAAAATGGTAGAGAAAGTGTAGAATAGAGAGTGATCACCAAGCTAGTCTTTTCCACCATGGCCTCATCAAAATCATTTTCTTACATCATTTTACAAAGATGAAAATCTCATGGGAAACATTCATTCATTCATTCCACTGTCTTTTTGCCCCCTACTAGTCAACCTACTAGCCAAAGTACACCATCAGCACCATCCAAGCCAAAGGAGGTTGCCTCATCTAGAAAAATTTTAGTCAAGAGGACACCTAGGGCTGGTGTGACTCAAACATATCAAAGAGGAAAGAGGCTTTTGTTTGCTCTAAACATTTTTGAAAGTGCCAAGCATACATCAGTCAAACATGGATCATCATCACGCCATGAAGCACCTTTGCAAGATGAGGAGCCATTCCATCTTGACATTGACATGGTTGATTTGGAGGTGAATGAAGAGAACAAGACACCGGAGCAGATCATCATGGAGAAGGATGCAAAGATCAGACAAATTAAGGAGATATTGTCAAAGGTTAACTTTTTGGTTTCATTCTTGCAGCAAGAGACTATGAAATTAAAGGTAAATCAACTACTATTGAATAAGCCTAAGGTTGATTTAAGCAAAGAAGATGTAAAAGGCAAGGTTGTGGTTGAGATAGATGATTCAGATGATTAGGAAGAGAACTTTATAAGGAATATACCAGGGAATAGAGGCCTCAAAAGGGCACTTGAGCAATGAAGAAGCACAACTCCACCAAGAACCCAAATGACAGTTGATGAGCTAATATTGGTAGAATTTGAGAAGGATAGGGAATATTGGCTTGATAGAGTCAATTTTCACTTGGAGAAACTCCTAAAAAGGGAAAATAAGAACAAAAACATACAAAGGCACATGCCCATGCATTACTACACAAGAAACTAGGTGTCTTAGGTAAGAATCAAGCAGTTGAAGGAAAAACTCAAGGAAACCCTAATGAAGCAAAAAGAGAAGGGTAAGTTGGATTTGCTTGCTGATGCTTCCCTCATAGCATATCATACCATCAAAGGTCTCCATGGAACAAATTTGGAATGATTGTGAGAAAATTCGGAAAATTTTTGACAAATTTTGAAGTTTTTGGGCATTTTGGCAATTTTACACAGTTTTTGGTCCAAAAGGGTAGCGAGCCTCACGCTATGCTTTTTTTGGGGGCATCTAAATGACAATTTTTTGCAAATTTTCTAGATTTATTTTGACCTATACATCAACCTCAGCTATTGGGAGAGCCATGTCAGCACATTTTGGTGGGTGAAAGGTAAAAAAAATACCCAAAAATCACCTTTCTGCCACGTTTTAAAGAGGCACGCTGCAATTTTGGAGTAACTGTGGGAGAAATGATTTTTGGAGGGCTAGATGCATTCTTTTTCAGTGCTTGAAGATCCTATGATGTAGTAGACATGCAGATATTTCTTCAATAGATTTCAGATCTTGATTTAGACCTCGAGAACCACTCCAAAAGTCACCTACACCTAGCACGATGTGCTTTCTCCTGACACATTGCACTTTCCTCTCAATTGATTGCGCTTTTGCCTAGAACTCATTTTTCTTAGTTTGCTCAGTCCAGTTCAAATTTTTCTGATGTAATCACTCATTTATGATGTTTTCATGGTGTAAATAATGGTAAATATGCTTGTCAAAGTAATAATTTAGTAAATTCATGCTTGTATAGTCTTATGGTCAAATGTATCAATTTTCCTATTGTGAGGAGAGTTGTGTTAAATTCCCTATTCTTTAGGTTTGGTTGAGGAATTCAAGTGAATGATTTATAAACTCTAATGTTTGAACCCTGAGAGAGGGGACATGGTTTTTGGTTTATATTTATGGATTTCTGAGTCATTTTGATGGTTGGACATTAGAGGGTGGAACTCTTGTAGCTTGTACTTCATCCTTTATACACGAAATCAAAGGAATAGTTGCAGCTATTATTCAGTAATTATCATGTTGTGATTTTGTGATATTGTATTTTCTCTGTTATAGTTTTATCTTAATGATATACATGTTTCCTTTCCATATCTTTCTTTCTTCAGTGATTTTCCTAAGAGATTTATAAGTAGAGTTCTTTCATGAAAGCTCTGTTTTGTTGGGAATGTCATTTTATGTAATATTCCTTCTTGTTTAATGAATTCATGGTGCACATTCTCATTAAGATATTATTTTTGTTTCAAACCCTACACTACATAGACAAACTCCTAAGCCCATCACAAAAGCATAGCTATTTTGCTCCTCCATATCTCTTGCAGTTGTGACCTTTGATATTTTGACCTAGTTACATGGTTTTCATCCTCGATCTAGCAAAAAAACCCTAAATATTTTAAAACCATAGTGTTGAGCTATCTAGCCTAAAATCCACTTTTGCACTAGTCATATCCTTGGTTTTGTTTTCATACAGAGTGTAATATTCCAAAATAGGAAAAACAAGAATATGGAACATAAAACTGGAAAATGCAGTATATATCAACACATAAAAACATGAGTAGATCATTGAGCCATTTTATTATATATGATAGAAGAAAATAGAGTACAAGATCTTGAGGAAAACATACTTAAGCTAGGCAAAAAAAGCCTCAAATGACCCTATACATCAATACATGAAAAACTACTGCTACATAAACTGCTGGGAGGCCATGACTATGTAATCCCTATTGGAAATGATGCTGATAGAAACTAGGAATGCATGGATCTGCTGATATAGTGCTAAGAAAATGTCAGGATCAGAGATCTAGGATTTCCAGCACAATTCCAAGGTAACCCATAAAGGGTTTCCGGAAATACACAAGATGAAAAATGCAGCCCTATGGCTGAATTACGCACTGTAGATGTGAAAACGTTGAGAGGTGGATGATCTAATATGAAAATAGCTAATACTCCTCCCCACTGACTTTCCATATGAAGGTCTGCTTCCCTCACAGGAAAATAAGCTCAAGAACTTGGGTTGCAAACCCTCCAATGAAACTGCCCTCCTGAATTGCGCAATTTCTGAAGGAGATTCCATTTTCAGAGATGGCTAAATATTGATCTAATCTTGAATGATGGAATGAAGCTAAAAGTAACCTCTCCTGAGTGGGAACTCAAAGTCCCATGAGGATGAGGGTGGGATTTCTGCCTGGAAAAACCCTTGTGCTAAACAACACAAAAAACTCCACTAAACAACTGAAGCGTGTAGAAAGTCATAAAAGACAAAACATAAACAATATTCAGAATGCCCTCTATGGTTGCCACCCCCTTCCTTATATGCTTTGTGAGCCTCCTCCCCTTGGCTCCCACTCATTAAAGATGCTACTCTCGTGGAGAATCCCTCCCATTATGACTGTGTTGTCCTCCAATATCTCTCCACTACCTCCATGACTGCACTGTTGATTTCATCAATCTTGACCCCATCCACATGCATTGACCCCCATTCACACCAATGAGTGTCTTATTAAACTAGATGGATTGATCCACATTCACATTAGAAGTGGTTTTATTCCTACTAAAGAGATTTATGGGTCCCTCTACCCTCTTATTCATCTATTTTATTAATAAAAACAAAATTTAATATTCCAACTAGCTAAAAGCTAATTAGGAATATTACAGTCCTCCCCTCCCAAATTTTGCTTGTACTCAATCAACTTCAAGGATGGATTCTGCAAAATATTCTGTCCTTCCCATGTAGCATCCTCATCCGGTAGATTCCTCCACTGAATTAGATGGTCTCCAATCATCCTGTTCCATAGTTTCCCCTCCCAAGTGTTCAAGGCAGCCTTTGGTGACAATACCAAATGGCTCACAACATAAAGAGGTGAGAGATCCATGATGGCAACTACATGTTGTCCCATGGCCCTTTTGAGACATGAGATATGAAAAATGTTGGGGCCCTTACTTCCCATGGGGAGTTCCAACCCATATGCTACTTCCCCAAAAAGATGTATCACCCTGTATGGTCCATAGAAGAGCCTCTTAGTCCCCTTCTCCTTCAATGTATATTTTTTGCAAGGTTGAAGATGGAGAAATATCGAATTTTCCATCCCACAATATCTCTCTACCCACCCATGATCTGTATACAACTTCTGTTGATCTTGGGTTGTAGTAATGTTGTCCTTAAGAGACTGGAATATGTCCTAACTCTCTTGGATCCAATCTTGGACTCTAGGAGCTTTGCTTGCTCCAACCATGATATCAACATTTTCTAGAGAATCGTCACCATATGGAACTAAAAATAGAGACATACTAATTTCCATATGAAATTTCGGATGGTAACAACATCCCTCCAAATGGTACCAGTGCAGCCATGCTCTTTGCTGCCCCAGAACACAGTTCTGCAAGTAGCTTCCTAACCACTTGTTTTCACACTCTGTCTCCCTGTATGTCTGGGGGTAATAACTGGTACTTAGTCTCAACTTGGTACCCCCCAACCAGAACAAATCCTTCCCAAAGGCATCCAGGAGGTGGCTATCTCCATCATTGAATATGGTCTTAGGAAAACCATGAAGTCCAAGGAGAGGCTTAGCCCATTGTGAAACAATGCACTGAGAATAAATGGTAAAGAAATGTAAATACTTTTTTAGTTGACCAATGATCATAAAGGCACAATCCTTACTATGTACTGTTGGAAAACTGGTGATGAAGTCCAGAGAAGGGCTCTCCCATCTCCCTCTCAGAAAAGGAAGTGACGGTAACAACCTTGTAGGATGGTTGTTTTCTTCTTCATTCTTCTATAAAACTACGCACTTCTTGATATGCTGTAGCACATTCTCCTTGAGGCCCTCCCATGAGAATCTCTCCTTAATGGCCTGATATGCCTTAATGAAACCTTGGTGTCCAGAAAGAGGTGAATCATGTGCTACATGTAGAATTTTATCCTTGAGCTTAGAATCTCTAGTCAAGAAGATTTGATCCTCGTAATATATGACCCCAGTTTTTTCACTCCATAATTTTTAAGGTGGGCAAGAACAAATGAAAAAGTACAAACATCAAACCACTTTGGAGTCAGGAACCTAGCCTTCCTAGACTATGAGAGGGCTCTCTCTGTTTTTATGATTTAACTTGACAATTTTAAATGTTGATATTAGGCTAGTTATAGAAATTATTAGGGTTGTTCGTTTGATTGATTAAGTGGTTGGACAGATAGAGATGTGAAACTAATCCATTGGGCTATGGATTCATAAAAGGATAAATTATGCATCAAATTTTCAAGGGAATTCACAAGGCCAGCTAACTATGCAGACTAGATCTTACTAGCAGTGTGAAATGGGAAAGGAGGAGGAGATTAAGGTTCAGCATAAATGAAGAGCAGAGCGTCTCTGAATTTTGCATCCAAGTCTCAAAGGAAAACATTAAGATAACAAACTCAGACAAAATTAAGGTGCTCTCTCAACAAATATTAATCTAAATTTTCTATTTTGAAATTAGATAAATTGATGCACAACATGAAAAGACAAAGGAAAAACATTAACACAGAGGAAAACCATCACCATTAACATAGCTCAAGAATCCTGTGAACGGTCTCTTATTATTGATGCCCAACTCAAAAAGTTATAATGTTCCAATACTTCGTACAATGCAAGTTTCAGCATGGTCCAATTTTCTAACCCCTCATACTACTAAGGAAAGCAGTATTTATCTAAAAACTAAGTCGGTTGCCTCTCTTACGCAACAACCTTTCATTGATTACAATTTAACAGAAAATGGACAAGTGTGGCCATGCAAGGCTTGATCAGAAATCTCTGAAAAAGACACCTCCTATAGAATTAATTTTGGGCAACTCTTCGTATATCCAAATGCTCCAATGGCTCCTCAGAAGATCAAACAATAATCTTGGAGGTGTTTGTGTTGGTCACAAAGAGGTAACCAGTGGTGGCTCTGACATCTGGCCCTACTCTTCAGAAAATCGGCGTTGGGTAATCAAATATGTTTAGTGCTGGCCACTTTTCATTGATTGGTGATGGTGCTGATGTGTTCTACTGCATTTTCCGCTTATTCTTAGTATACCATAATAGTTCTATGTGAACGCCCTTTTCTTGACTCAACCTTCTTTGCTTACACACCTTGTCGGTGCTTATTTCCACTAGAAGTCCTTTATGCCATTATAACATAACAAGTTTGGTAAAATGCCTTGCCCGATTCGACCCTCGATGTCTCTTTGCTACCCGAGCCCTTTCGGCCGGGTTTAACCTTATTTATTCATAAAATGATGTTGAAACCTCATATGCCCGACTTGGCCTTTTTAAACAAAACATCATAAAAAACCATTTACCCGGAGCTGAAATTGTTTATATTTTAGTTCTAAACCTTATCGCATCCATAGAAAATCACACATCACATGTTTTACAATTTAAGTTATAAGGAATGGAATCGGCAATGTGATGCGAAGTACAGAGGCGACGTGGCGGGTAAGGTGGGACCGGACCACAGCCTGCAGATCACAAATCTTAACATTTAACAGCAAAGGTAAACTCTAAAAAATGTGAAGTGAAAAGCGCGGCGAGAAGGCGGTGATGTGGAGGAGAGTTTTGACCGAACCGCAGCCCGCAAATCACAAGTCTTAAAATTAAGCAGCAAAGGTAAACTATGAAATATGCAAAGTGCGATGTGCGTGGATTGGAGGATGATGTGGCAATATGGAGCCCACCACATCAACGAAGTTATAAAGCAGTGAATATTTTCTACGGTAAGGCAAATTTTACGAGGTTTCATGATATATCGATTCATTTCAAACGACTTGAAGCACGGGCGGAGCTGCTGTGGTGGGGCTAACTGCATCGTAGGTTAAACATAATATATTGTGGGTGCTTCAAACGATAAGTTATAATATTTGCAATGCGAAACAGTGGTTGAACATGTAAAGTTGCGATATTGCGATGGATGGTGGGGGAGGGGTGACGTGTCAGGGAGAATGGCCCCACTTTAATCTCAATTGGGGAAATTGGGAAAGCGGAGGTAGAACAATGATATAGCGGTGAAAAAGGTAAAGTAGGAATATAAAGCGGAAAGGCGGAAATGGGTGAAGTTTAATGTTTTTAAAGGCAAATAAAATGAAAAAGGGTTTGTAATGTGATGATGTGATTCAATCTCCGTTGTTGATCGAAGCTCAGATCCAACCGTCCTAACTGCTCCTTTGCTGTGATTTTCCGATTTTGTTTCTTTGGTCGTGCCCGTTCGTTTCTTAGTTTGTTCGTGTAATACTTTGACTCGTTCACTACTTGAACCACTTTAGTGTTCACGACTCTACCCAACACGTTCACAACTCTGCCTTTGTTATTTTTTCTGCCTTAACTGACTCTCTGTTGCCTTTGTCTTTTCTAATGGTCCGATGTTGCTCCTTACCTCTCTGCTGCCTTTGTTTCCTTTGATTCTTTCTTTGGAAAAGATTTTGAATATTGAAATATATGTACAGTATGAAAAATTTGCAAAAAGAAAGTACACATTCACCTTGTGATACTGTAAATACAGGGTTCTAACAGTGGCTCCAGCTAGGGATGGCAGCTCCTTCAAGAGCTGTCAAGAACACCATAGATTAGTAGCTTGATCCATTGGTTGATCCCACAACTTGTACCTTGATCTGTCAGGCAACTTAGTGACTGGAAACTAACTAATTGTTCCTCCTGACTTAGACTGATAAAAATAGACCACATGATTTTCCAGTCAGCTTATTAGCATACTAAAATCTAAACTGAAACTACAATTGAACTCATCCATTGCAATCCATCAAGCTGAACATACTACTGCACCTTGAAAACTTGAATGGTAAAACCAGAACTGTGCTGAAACTAAAGTCCAAAAGACACGGATCAGAAAATTAAAAGCAATCTAAAACTAAAATTTAAAATATGCTCAAAGTACCGAGCTTATTTTCACCCCTACCTACCCTAATCTACTGAAATGGCTTCCCTTCTAAATGATACAGTAATTCCAGTGTACCTAGTCAAGAAACTTCCTGAATGACTCCTTTCTTCCACCACTCTTCACCATATTTAGTAACAAAATTGATAATAGTATTTGATAGAAATTCCTGACATGATCTGATTTACATGGATCTTGGAATATTTGAAAAAAAATTGTCATTCCGGAAATATGTGCAGGCTTTGTAAAGAAAAATTCCTCCATATAGACAACCACTGGATCAAGATAATCTTGATTTATTTCTGGGTATTCTGACACATCCCACTCAGATTCATATCCTGGTACTGAAGATGTGATCTCCGGGTCTTCAATCAACTCCGAACAAGTTTTCATGCTACCTGATGAGTGTTGTGCCACTACTTCTACTAAATTGGAAAATGGGGAAGACTACCTTATCATATCCATATCATAGCAGCTTTTGAGAGCATTATGAACACATGAAGATTGAATTTGAAAGCATAAACCATCCAACGTGTTTGCTATTGGGTCAGGTGGTGCTTTAGATGGTAGTGTTGGTTCTTCCGAGACCTCATGTTTTCTCTTATAACTATCAACCATAATGTGATCCCAATTCCCTTTTATAATATGAAATGCATTAAAGCACAAAGGTAGAGAGTCAAACTGGATCAATCCATCATCTATTTTAGACTATGTGATTTCATTTTCTACTTGAGATTCAAAAGAACTCAAGGGCTGAATCCCTAGATCTAAAAAAAAGTTTTTATCATCCCTGATTTCCTCATCTGATTGGTGAGAGAGTTCTCTTCTCCTGTGATTATCAACTAGAATGTGATCTAGATTCCCTTTCACATTCTAAAATTAATTGAAACATAAGGGTAATGACTTAAGATGTATTGGTTCCTCCTCTTTTTCAGATTCTATGATTTCGGGATGACTTAGGGGGAGAAATTCTAAATCTGAAAAAGGCTTTGTATCATCCCTCTTTTCCTCAACTGACTCATTAAAGCATTCCTCCTCCTTACTATTTACAACTTGCTCATATTTCTCTCTTAAGAGTGAGGCAAAAGATAGAGGAAGGCATTTTTTACTTACTTGAAAAATCCCTGCATTTTCCTCCTTAGAATCTTGTTCAGCATGCAGATTTTGGTTTTCGTCTTTGCATGGTGATGACCAGGCCTCTTCTTCCCATGGAGACAATGCTGGTTGCTCTGTACAGTCAACCTCAATCTCAACCTTATAGTCTTCCTCTTGATAATCATATTCGATATGACTACCTATATATGCAAGGTCATCTATCATGTACATTGTTGTTGAGGATTTCCCTACCTCCTTCAGATTTTGGACTTTCTCTTTGGCTGCGTTGTGGATAGAGTACATGAAACAATCATTTACTGATTTAGGGTGTCTAGGATGGGCTGCAAAATGAATGAGTACATTGATGTTTGTCTTTTCTGGTATTAATGAAACATGAGGTATCTAAACAACAAGTTCCTCTTTCCTACTAATAATATGCATCATTTCATTGACTGTATTTGTCAAGTTATCTAGTTTTATCTCTGCATATATCAGTTGTTATTTTTCTATTTTGTACTTCTTCATTGATTTTAACTTACCTCTATGTTCAGCAGGTTGGCTTCCACATCAACTGCCATATTTTTCATTTCTTCCAGGGTTGCAAGGTCCCTTTCTCTTAACTAGAATGTCATCTCTAGATCAAAGGCATCTAGGCAGTGCAAGAGGGCCCATCCTGGGGGTGGCTTTATCTTAACAGGTATTGAATGGTATACCTTATTGAATCTGGCTAAAAATTGTTGTACTATCTCCCATGGTTATCTTTTTAAATGGTTATACTCTTCCACGATGAGAAAAATTTTTCCTAGGACCACCCATTTATCCAAGAAAACTTGAGTGAATTGATGAAAATTGATAATGCTTGCAGCTGGAAGATATTTAAACCAATTTTGAACTTTACCTTGAAATTATAGGGAAAAAATTATTATACGCACATCATCTTCTCCCACCTAAAACATATCAAGGAAATCCTCAAGATTTTGAATGTGCTTTTTTGCAGTGATCTTTGCACTTTCTCCATCAAATCTGGGTAGATTATTGATAAAATTTTCAGGGAGGTCATGTAGGATAGGAGGGAAAACCAAAGGCTTGTATCTATCTGGGATATTTATAGGTATAGACACTAAAGCAGGAGGCTTATAACCATGTGGGAATTTAGCGGGAGCAGGAGATAAAGCCTAAGGCTCATGTTTCACTAGGTTTTCCACAAGTGCATCTGGGATGTGCATAGGCATATAAGTATGTACATGGTCTAAAATTTTGGGCTTAGCTCCTTCAGGCTCACCAATTTTCCAATGATCAATGTAAACCACAACAATGTACTCTGGATCAGGCTTAAAGTAGGATAGAACATAGTTACAGATAAAAGCAACAATATCTTGAATCTAATTTGGGCTTGAATACTTTCTCTTTCTAGGCTGACTGGTCATCTTTCAGGTCCTTCATCCAGTGGAGTATTTGAATGGAACTGGTCTAAATTAGAGTCGCTAAGTGGATTATTTCAACTTTATTGTGTCTGGCTTGTTGTCCACCATCAACAAATAGATACCAATCTTGGAAAATACTCGAATCATCTAATTTTTACTCGGGTTTTTGAGTTCTGAAGAAACACTAAGTTCTTTTAATAAGTGTTCTCCCCAGTACGATTGCCATTATGTTGTCACTCTGTCATTTGTAAGATTGGCAATAAAAAATGACAAAGGACAAACATCAAACCACTTTGGAGTCCGGGACCTAGCCTTCCTAGAATCAAAGAGGGCTCTCTCTATTTTTATGATTTAACTTAAAAATTCTAAATGTTGATATTAGGATAGTTATAGAAATTATGAGGGTTGCTTGTTTGATTGATTGAGTGGTTGGACAGATAGAGCTGTGAAACTAATCCATTGGGCTATGGAGTCATAAAAGGCTAAATTGTGCATCAAATTTTCAAGGGCATTCACAGGGAAAGCTAACTATGTAGACTAGATCTTACTAGCAGTGTGAAATGGGAAAGGAGGAGGAGATTAAGGTTCAACGTAAATGCAGAGTAGACCGTCTCTGAATTCTACATCTAGGTCTCAGAGGAAAACATTAAGATAAAAAACACATACATAATTAAGGTGCTCTCTCAGTAAATCTTAATCTAAATTTTATGTTTTGAAATCAGATAAATTGATGCACAGCATGAAAAGACAAAGGAAAAAAATCATCAATAACATAGCTCAAGAATCCTGTGAACAGTCTCTTATTATTGATGCCCAAATCAAAAATTTATACTGTTCCAACACTTCTTACAATGCAAGTTTCAGCATGGTCCAATTTTCCAACCCCTCACACTGCTAAGGAAAGTAGTATTTATCTAAAAACTAGGTCAGTTGCCCTGTCTTACTCGGTAACCTTTCATTGATTACAATTTAACAGAAAATGGACAAGTGTGGCCATGCAAGGCTTGATAAAAAATCTATGACAAAGAAACCACCTGTAGAATTAATTTTTGGAAACTCGTCGTAGATCCAAATGCTTCAATGGTTCCTTGGAAGATCAAACAATAAGCTTGGAGGTGGTTGTGATGGTCACGAAGAGGTAACCAATGGTGGCTTCGACATCTGGCCCTGCTCTTCAGAAAGCCTGCGTTGTGTAATCAAATCTGTGCAGTGATGGCCACTTTTCATTGATTGGTGATGGTGCTAATGTGTTCTACTGCCTTTTCCTCTTCTGTTTAGTATACCATAACAGTTATGCATGGATGTCCTTTACCTGACTCGACCTTCTTTGCTTGCACACCTTGTTGGGGCTTATTTCCACCAGAAGTCCTTTATGCCATTATAATATAACAAGTTTGGTAATATTCCTTGCCTAAATCGACCCTCGATGTCTCTTTGCTACCCAAGCCCTTTCGGTCACGTTTAACCTTATTTCTTCATAAAATGATGTTCAAACCTCATATGCCCGACTTGGCCCTTTTAAAAAAAACATCGTAAAAAACCATTTACCTGGACCTGAAAATGTTTAGATTTTAGTTCTAAACCTTATCACGTCCATAGAAAATTGCACATCGCATGTTTTATAGTTTAATTTATAAGGAATGGAATTGGCAATGCGATGCGAAGTATGGAGGTGATGTGGCAGGTAAGGTGGGATCAGACCACAGCCCGTATATCACAAATCTTAACATTTAACAACGAAGGTAAACTCTAAAAGATGCGAAGTACAAAGCGCGGGCAGAAGGCAGTGATGTGGAGGAGAGGTGAGACCAGACCGCAGCCCGTAGATCGCAAGTCTTAACATTAAGCAGCAAAGGTAAACTCTGAAAGATGTGAAGTGCAATGTGCACCGATTGGAGGATGATGTGGCAAGATGAAGCCCACCACATTGGCAAAGTTATAAAGTGGCGAATTTTTTCTATGGTAACGCAAAGTTTACGAGGTTTCATGATATATCAATGTATTTCAAACAGCTTGAAGTTGGGGCGGAGATGCTGTGGTGGGGCCAACCACATCGCAGGTTAAAAAAAATACGTTGTGGGCGCTTCAAACGGTAAGTTATAATATTTGCAATACGAAATGGTGGTTGAACAGGTAAAGTTGCGATCTTGTGATGGGGGAGGGGTGACGTGTCAGGGAGAATGGCCCCACTTTAATCGCAACTGGGGAAATCAGGAAAGCGGAGGTAGAACAATGATATAGCGGTGAAAAGGGTAAAGTAGGAATATAAAACAAAAAGGCAGAAATGGGTGAAGTTTAATGTTTCTAAAGGAAAATAAAAGGAAAAATGGTTTTTAATGTGATGATGTGATTCAATATCCGCCATTGATCAAAGCTCAGACCCAATGGTCCTAACTACTTCTTTGCTGTGATTTGTTGATTTTGTTTCTTTGGATGTGCCCGTTCGTTTCTTAGTTTGTTCGTGTAATGTTTTGACTCGTTCACTAATTGACCCACTTTAGCATTCATGACTCTGCCCAACATGTTCACGACTCTGCATTTGTTTTTTTTTTCTGCCTTACCTGCCTCTCTGCTGCCTTTGTATTTTCCAATTGTCTGATGCTGCTCCTTGCCTCTCTATTGCCTTTGTTTCCTTTGATTGTTTCTTTGGAAACGATTTTGAATATTTACATATTGTACAGTATGAAAAATTTGCAAAAAAAGAGTACACAGTCACCTTGTGATACTGTAAATTATAGGGTTCTAACACCCACCCATCACTCTATACCTATCATCTATCATATTCCCATCAAGTACCTCACATGTAAAGTGGTTCTTGGAATACTCCACCAACAGTTGGGACTCCCAATATGAATCCACACTCATCAGTGTTAGTGTTGTTGGTTCCATGATAAGGCATATATTACCGCACTGTTTCTCTCTTTGACACCTTCAATGTCAGATTCATATGCTGGAATTCTGCTAACCCACTTTTTATGCCTGTCTTACTGTTGCTTTTTCTCAAGAGAAGATTGAAGATTGTGATAGTCAATATTCACTTGGAAGTTGTTGCCCATCCAATATTTCCTATGTTTTTCCAATGCATGCATGATGGCCATCAACCCCTTCTCATATATGGAAGACACCTTCCAATGTGGAAGTATCTTATGACTCTCAAAGGCTATGGAATAGCCTCCTTGCACCATATATGTGCCATCACCTACCCCTGAAACATCATATTCTAGCGCAAAAGGCTGGGTGAGAACTGGTAATACCAATGCCGGACCAATATTCATCTCCTCCTTGAGCCAATAAAAGGCCCTATGCTCAGTTTTGGTCCCATCAAAGGCTTCCCTCTTAGCCAGATCTGTGAGTGGTGCCTTTAGTTGTGAGAACTATTTAGCCAACTTCTGACCTGGGGGCCTTCCTGGTGGAATGCCTCCAAATATTGTAAGATTATGGCCTAGAGTGGACTACATGTCTAAGTATATTGATCTTTCCTTATCTCCTCTGTGCAAATCAATCTCCATCTTATGTGCGGAGAGTTCCTGAGGTGGATAGGTGTGCATGCCCCTGATCATCTGATTCTTGCCGCTCTTATTATTTGTCCATTGCATCTGCAAGGTTTCCCAATCTGTGGTGACCTTCCCCAGTGTAAACAACCACTACAAACCCAATATCACATTGGTGTCAGGAATATCGACCACAAAGAGGTGATAAGTCAAATTGTATGTCCCTAAGGTTACAGACAATGCGGGAACATACTTCACACATTGCATGGTTCTATCTCCTGGAACCAAAACTAAGAATTGTTGGGTATGTGTTATATTCTTTCCAAGACTAGCGCCCTGGCGAAATTTTTTTTGGTATGTGGTCCCACTCATATGCGGACCCACCCATGTTTTGTGCATGAGTTTGCACATGGTTTTGGGGTACGATGGTTTTCGACCCCTGGTATTTTGTAGATCCGGTCAAGGGAACTACGGTTATGTTCTAATCCGGGGTTAATGGATTGGGGTTTATGTATGCTTCGGCATGTATATATATGTGTTGTAAAACTAAAAGGAATATAATGAAAAATCAAGCT
Source organism: Pinus albicaulis (assembly GCA_034641835.2). Taxonomy (NCBI): domain Eukaryota; kingdom Viridiplantae; phylum Streptophyta; class Pinopsida; order Pinales; family Pinaceae; genus Pinus; species Pinus albicaulis. Next base: position 129,128 of record JAXQQM020082541.1, read on the forward strand.
GGTCGTCCCGATTTGGGATCCAGGGGAAAATCTCTGTGTTTATCTGTTTTATGTTTTATGCTCTCGCTATTGTTTTATTTTCTGTTATAAGATTCGTGTGTAGATAATTTCTGTTCAGGGTTAAAACCTACATTTGGTATCAGAGCTGTTTCGGCTTCAAGGGGACGCCTTTGTTGTTGAGGGTTTTTTGCTTGGGCCTGTGGTAGACCCTGTGCAGTGGGAGATCTGCAGGATCGATTCTTGCGGTGAAAGAATATGGCGAGCGGCGAAAAGATAGAGATCGAGAAATTTAATGGTCAGAGTTTTGAGTTGTGGAAGCTCAAGATGGAGGATCTGCTGGTGGATAAAGATCAGTGGATCGTGGTAGATCCAGGTACTAAACCAACGGCAATGTCAGATGAAGACTGGAAGAAATTGGATCGGAAGGCTAAGAGCACAATACGGTTGTGTGTGTCAGATTCAGTATTGTTGAATGTATCTGGGGAAGCTACGACGAAGAATTTGTGGGAAAAACTTGGGACTTTGTACCAATCTAAGTCTCTGGTGAATAAGTTGTTCCTACGGAAAAAGCTGTATAACCTGAGGATGAAGGATGGAGACTCGGTGGCAGAGCATCTGAACGCCTTCAATACTGTGGTAAGTCAACTGTCATCTGTTGATATTAAAATCTCAGATGAAGATAAGTGCATCAGTTTGTTGTGTTCTCTACCAGACTCGTGGGACAGTCTAGTTATTGCAATAGGTAGCAACACAACTACCTTGAATTTTGATGACATTGTCTCAGCCTTGCTGTCGGAGGAAATGAGACGGAGAAATATGGAGGGTCAAAATGGAGATGCCTTATCTGTACGAGGAAGATCCCAAAATAGAAACAAGAATAAGGTTTCGAGTGGGAGATCTAAATCTAGAGGGAGATCTAAATCTCCTGGAAAGTTTGTAAAGGTGTGCTGGAAATGCGGAAAGGAAGGAAACTACAAAAAGGAATGCAGATCTAAAGCTCCTGAGAAAGGAAAGGGATCTGATGAAGCTCCTTCTGCAGAGGCAAAAACCACCTCGGATGAAGGTGGGGATATGTATTTGGCTTCTTCTTCAAATACACATGTAGATCATGAGTCATGGTTGATTGACTCAGGTGCATCCTTTCACTTCACTCCCCATAGGGAGTGGTTTTGCGAGTATGAGAAATATGATGGTGGTGATGTCTTCCTAGGGGATGATAGGAGGGCCAGAATCGTCGGACGTGGAAAGGTCAAGTTGAAGCTGCAAGGTGGAAGGATTAGAACACTTCCTGGTGTTCTGCATATTCCTACATTGGCTAGAAATCTGATTTCTGTAAGCAAGATGGATGATGCAGGTGTAAAAACAGTGTTCGAGAAAGATGCCTACAAGATGGTTCGAGGAGCACTGGTATTAATGTGGGGAGTTCGGACTGGAACTCTGTACAAGCTACAAGGTAGCACTATTATTGATGGGTGTAACAGTTCTATGGTTCCTGAAAGTGGAGCGGAAAGCCTAGCTGTCTCTGGAGAAAAGACCATGCTATGGCATCAAAGGCTTGGACATATTGGAGAGAAGGGCCTTTGGATACTGCATAGAAATGGTATGGTAGAAGGTATGTCTAATTTCTCTCTAGATTTCAATTTCTGTGAACATTATGTATATGGGAAGCATAATCGGGTGAGTTTTCCTTCTGGTGCTAAGAGGGTGAACAAGATATTAGAACTTGTGCACAGTGAAGTGTTTGGACCTGTGTCAGTTCCATCACTAGGAAAGTCTATGTACTATGTTTCATTCATAGATGACTTCTCAAGGAATACATGGATATATTTTTTGAGGAAGAAATCTGAAGTCTTCGACAAATTTAAAGAATTTAAGGCTCTGGTGGAAAACCAGACAGAGAAGAAGATAAAGGCGTTGAGGATAGATAATGGTGGGGAGTTCTACAAGAAGGAATTTGAAGAGTTCTGTAAGAAGTGTGGTATAGCATGGCAGAAGACTACTCCATACACACCCTCAAAGAAACGGAGTTGCGGTAAAGAATGAACAGACCACCGATGGAAAAGGGCAAGAAGCATGCTCTGGTACCGGTTGTGTGACAAGAATTTCGGCAGAGGGTGAGAGACCGCATGTTACTTAGTTACCGCATCACCTTCATCAGGCCATGGAGGATAAGACTCCACATGAGGTATGGACTGATAAGAAACCCTCTCTTTCACATTTAAGGGTATTTTGATGTGATGCATATGTACATGCTCCAAAGGATAAAAGGACTAAGTTGGATAATAAATCTGAAAGTTGCATCTTTATTGGGTATAAGGATGGTTTAAAAGGTTACAAGCTTTGGAACCCGGAAACAAGGAAGGTTGTGTATAGCCGAGATGTGGTGTTTAGAGAGGTGAAAGATGTTGTTAAACATGAAGTCATACCAAAGGAACCCGAGAAGATAGAGTTTTAGCTAAAGGAGTATGAATCAGACTCTACAACAGAAGAAGATTCAGAAGGGGAAGAGCCACAAACTCCAGCTATGAGAAGATCAGTTTGGGAAAGAAGGCAACCAGAAAGGTATAGTCCATATGCTTTCTGTTTAGGTTTTTCCTTAACTATAACTGATGATGATCCCAGAACTGTCAGGGAGGAAGTAGATTTAGAGGATGGAAAACTATGGAAGGAGGCCATGGTTGATGAAATGGCATCCTTGCACAAAAATGAGGCATGGGATCTGGTGGAGTTTCCGGCTGGAAGGAAGCCCATTGGGAGCAAATGGGTGTTTAAGAAGAAGATGAATGTAGAAGGCAAGGTGGAGAAATACAAAGCTCGGTTGGTAGCGAAAGGTTATTCCCAGGTGCCGGGAATTGATTTTGGTGATATTTTTTCTCCCGTTGCCAAGGTTACTTCTATTAGATTACTTTTATCTGTTGCTGCTGCATTTGATTTTGAGATAGAACAGATGGATGTGAAGACAGCATTTCTTCACGGGGATCTAGAAGAAGAGATCTACATGAAGCAACCTGAAGGCTTTATGGTGAAGGGTAAGAGAGAACTAGTATGCAGGTTGAAGAAGTCTCTGTATGGGTTAAAACAGTCACCAAGGATGTGGTATCAGAAATTTGATACCTATATACGGGGACTTGGCTTCACCAGAAGCAAGGAGGATCACCGTGTTTATTTTAAATTAATTGGTGACCGTGTTATTTATTTGGTCTTGTATGTGGATGATATGTTGTTGATTGGAAATGACAAAGAAATTATCCAAGATTTGAAGACCCAACCGTTCTCCAAATTCGACATGAAGGATCTTGGTGCTGCAAACTATATTTTGGGCATGGAAATTAAGAGAGATCAGGCAAAGAGGAAGCTCTGGTTAAACCAGAGGAAGTATGTCGAGACTATATTGCAGAGGTTCAATATGCAGGATAGTAAACCAGTGAGTGTTCCTATTCCTGTAGGTGCAAAGTTGTCTGCTGAACAGTGTCCCAAGACACAAGAAGAAGAGAAGGATATGTCCCGTGTTCCATATGCAAGTGCAGTGGGTAGCCTGATGTATGCAATGGTCTGTACTAGACCAGACATTGCACATGCAGTGGGAGTATTGAGCAGGTTTATGTCAAACCCAGGGAAGGAGCATTGGACAACAGTGAAGCGGGTTTTCAGATATTTACGTGGCACTAGTGATTATGGCTCGTGCTACCAGGGAAGACCAAGATTGGAAAGAATGTTGGACATTCATGGTTTTGTTGATGCAGACTGGGCTGGAGATCTGGACCAAAGAAGATCTACAAGTGGGTATGTGTTTAGCCTATTTGGAGGCGCAATCAGTTGGATGAGTAAAAGACAGTCTGTAGTGGCTCTTTCAACTACAGAGGCAGAATACATAGCAGCCACTCATGCAAGCAAGGAAGCAGTTTGGTTGCAGAGATCGTGTTCAAGTATGGGGTTGGTACAGCAAGCTATAAGGATAGACTGTGATAGCCAAAGTGCAATTTTCTTGGCTAAGAACCCTGCTTATCATTCAAAGACAAAGCACATTGATGTTCAATATCACTTTGTTAGAGATATGATTGAGGCTAAAAGGGTGTTACTGGTAAAGGTGGACACTCTGAAGAATGTTGCAGATGCATTGACGAAGTCTGTGAGCACTCAGAAGTTCTCTTGGTGTAGAGAAACAATGGGTGTTGAAGAATTGGGCAAATGACTAAGCTCTCTTGTGGCCCCCCGTGGAAAGAAAACAACAAGTGGGAGAATGTTGGGTATGTGTTATATTCTTTCCATGATTAGCCCCACACGCTGTATGTTGCGTCGGGCGTAGCTAGGGGGTCACGAGGGGCGAAGCAGTCCCCACCGTTGGGGTTCGGGGCAGCGCCCCGGCCAAAATTGGTTTTTGTGCGGACCCACTCATAGGCGGATCCGCCCATGGTTTTGCACATGGTTTTGGTGTTCGATGGTTTTCGGCCCCTGGTATTTTGTAGATCCGGTCAAGGGAACTACGGTTATGTTCTAATCCAGGGTTAATGGATTGGGGTTTATGTATGCTTCGGCATGTATATATATGTGTTGTAACACTAAAAGGAATATAATGAAAAATCAAGCTGGTCGTCTCGATTTGGGATCCAGGGGAAAATCTCTGTGTTTATCCGTTTTATGTTTTATGCTCTCGCTATTGTTTATTTTCTGTTATAAGATTTGTGTGTAGATAATTTCCGTTCGTGGTTAAAACCTTCAACTTCCACGTATCACCTAACCATAGATTAAGTTGAACCAAATATTTCCTTCAGCCAATCACCCATGTGCCATATTCCAAGCATGAATTTGAGATCTAATGGGATAAACCAATCCATAAAAAACCAAGGGAATCCATAGGTTAAACCACCTCCACCCTCATACAACCTTTATCTAACCTAAACCAGTCTCAAGATCATAAAACCAAAATGAGCTTGGATGCCTCAGTATTCCTTAACCATCCCTTGAGGAATTTTTCTGTCTCCACCCACCTATTGAGGGATTATCGAAGAAAACCATCTCCACCCCCAACCCTTGGGATTTTCCTGGGACCACCTCATCCGGATCCAAAAACTTATGGAAATCCAAATCTCAACCAAGAATGAATCCCATCACACCACAACTATTAGTAAATGGCAAGGTGTTGAAGCCCCGAAAATTGGGTCTACAACAAGGGGGATACCCACCTGGTCCGGACCGTGGTTGGTAGCTCCTTTTCCGTTTGGTATAGTGGGTCCGACTGGGGATAATGGGACTAGTTTCCCAATATGTGTATGTGTGTGTTGAGAATTGATATTTCCTTTCTAAAAGTTCCTAAGTGAAATGCTTTTATTCTAATTCTAATCTATAACATGCAATTGTATTCTAATTAAACAAAAATATCTAATTCTAAACTAACCCGGGATGTAATCTTTTCCTTATGCGATCTAAAATGATTTCAAATAACAATTGGTAATAAATATCATTCAACTGTTATAAGAAAAGAATTCAATAAAGATAAACCACTTCGTATAAAAAGTTAGACGAAACAGTTGTGAAAAACATATCGCATAATAAGCTATTTATATATTAAGCATAAACAAATAGCTATCACCGTACAAAAGTGCCAAATGATAACTCAAGCATTCAAGAATTAATACATAAAAAACTGAACATAAATATCACTTTAACACAAAGGCAGAAATAGTTAAGAGATAAAAGTACCATTTATAACTAGTTCTACTCATGAGCTTCAAGCAATAATGACTTATCTCTTCTTAGTCCAACATCCACTAAGAGTAAAAAAGTGCAACATCAGTAGTAGATATTAAATGCAGATATCAATAAATCCTATTCCATTCATTCATCAAAACCTCCTCGGAGGGTACAAAAGTGCATGTTCTGAGGACAAGTTTTTGAAAAATTTCAGGACCCTTCTCTAAATGCATGAGAAGGGTTTAAATACTACTAACTAAATCTAAAAATAATTTATTACAAAAATGTAGGATACGGTTTAAATGACCGTCCTCTTTTTAGGCAAAAAATAAAGCAAAACTAATACTAAATCTAAAATTAAAACTTAACAAATAACTACTTGTGAATCTGTTCTTTGAAATTGCAAGTATTCAACATTGATTTGAGAAGAGTAGGCTGGCCGACTTCAGACTTTAACTGTCCTGTGAAAACGGAATTGGCAAGAGCTGGCGCCATATTTTCGGCAGGATTGATGATACACTTGAGAGTCATGCATTGGCTGTGTGGTTTTACCAAACATGCCCAGTAAGAATCCCAATTTAACTTTGTTAATCTTTTAATCGATTCTGCCTTTTCTTGAGCCTTCTGTCTCCAGTCTGTCTGTAGTTGTTGTGCTTTCGGTAGGTATCCTGGAGCAGTTTCTGAGATCATATTTGCATTGTGCAAATTTTCATTTATACAATCAATAATATTGCTTTCTGCTGTGGCTTCTTCTTCCACTGCTTGCTCTGCTTTCTTGATTTGTGCATCCCAATTATTAAAGAGCATTACTTTGTGATTGTCATTGATTGGTGCACCTGCTCTTTTCCCCTCCTATGTTTCTTGCCAAGCTAAATATTCAGTAAATATTTTATCAATTAAATCATAATCATGTCGTAAGTCTACGACATGATTAGTGATTTTATCACTTTCTGCACAATAAGAGTTCCATTGTAATATTCTTTGGCATAATATTTCATGTTGTTGCAGTAGTTGGTCATTTAAGGAAATAGACCATGTGATAAATTCTGTAAGCTTGGGATCATCCTTGTGCATCTCTTGCACAACCTGTAGCTGTTTTTCTTTTTCAGCCAAGCTATTCTGATATCCTATCTTCATTTGTTGGAAGTCTTGCTGTAATTTTTCAAGTTGTTTCTGTGCTTCATTGTTAACGTTGGCTTGTTGCAGTTGTTGTTCAAGACCTGTACTTGATCTTCTTTCTCATTCACTAATTGCCGTACCTCAGATGCTTTATCAATGGCTGCAGAGGCATATGCCCCTGTGATCTGAGATAATTTAGTGAGATTTTTAGTTGGATCAGTAGTAGGATCTTGCCATAAGAAATCTAATTATTCTGCATCATGAGAGAGCACATTTTCCAATTTCCTTTTCTTCCTTTGTCTTCTTACCACTGCCTTGTGTTGTGGACTATATAATACATCAAGAGGAGGTATTTCCTCTATTTTGAGCATGATTTCAGAGGATGGGGTAATAGGAATATGTTCTGTTTCTGAGACATTACTAGTTATTTCTGTGACTATATTTTTTGTTGTCTGTAAATTACTCACAGGTGTGTGTGTGTTCTGTCCTTCAATATTAATAAAATCATTGAATGTCTCCCATTCCTTATCTAACTCAGTTCTGACTGATGGTTGATGTACAATGAGAGGGGGAAGATTTAACTGTGGAGAGGTTGAAACCTGTTGCTGTGAAAGCTCATTTGACTGGGCAGTATCCCTTACTGACCCTTCACTTTTATCATGGTCATTTTCAGACTTCTTGGAGTGTTTAGAGGTTTCTTTCCCAGACTTAGACTTAGACCTTTCTATACCTGAACTTCCACTGAGACTAATACTGGGATTTGGTTCCCTTACAGGTTCCAAGCGTAATTTATCCAAAGGGATAGTAGTTAACCTCCTTTCCCTGTATATCTTGAATTCTTGAAATTCTGCTGAAGGAAACCGTATTTGGGCCGAATGTAGAACCTCTTTAAGTGTGATTTTTTCTTGGAACATGTCATCAAAAATATCATCTTCTTTAGAAAACACTCTTATCTTGACTGCAGTAGTGAAATTTTTAACAATATCATAGGGGTCGAATGGTCTTCTTGGAAACTTGAACAAATGTAAACATGTAATATTGTTTACTTCTTTGAATGCATGGCCAACATCAAATAGTGACAATGCCCCACAGGCCACAGGAAATTGTGGCCAGATAGCCTTCTTTTTGTCCTTCAAATCTTTAGTCAAACCTCCTTCTCCGCAGGTTTGATAAGCAATTTCTCGTGCCATGAGTTTATCAAGAACATACAAAGGTAAAACATGAGGGGAAGAAAAACTTCCAAAAACCCCGACATATGTAAACAGTTCTTCTCCAAACCATCTCACAACAGGTAGTATGTCTACCTCTGCTTCAGGAGAAAACCTAGGAGCATCTTTATCATACAACATTTTGTACAGGGGCAACATGATTCCATGGCAAATATTGTAAAAATAGGGAATGAACTTGGAATCCCACAATTCTTTGTGATAAATATGAATGGGTAAGGGGTCTTGAGTCGTCCATTTCCACCCATTAAAGGAAACTTGGAAATATAACAAAATGAATCCATCAAATAAGTAGATAAGTAAAAAGGAGGATAAATTCTCTGAGAAACGGTTCTTTTAGACTGGTAATTCAAAATGGTCGTGGCTAAGTTGTCAGATAATATCTTAGCCCAATCCATAATAGTAGCATTAACAGCAGCATTCAATAATGGTAGCCATGGAGATGAAAACTTATTAATGTCTAGCTTTCCAAAAAGCCTACAGAGCATAGCAGCGACAAAGCAATACGGAGAAGTGAGAGAACCAGTACTATACATACCATGTTTATCCTTCTTTAGTGGTTCATCTCTCCTTGACCAGTCCTTGGTGCATTCTGCCAGGTTTTCATTTTCTTTGGAAAATTTTTCCATGAACTGTTTGTTATAAGTTGCCTGTGGCTCCGACAAATGATACATGAGTCTCAAATCTTGTGGAGTGAATGAACCAATGAGTTCTTGATCTTGAGTCTTAAACTGTCTATTTGTAATATTAGTGCTATCGAGTACCCATTTAACCATGTCCGTGTAGGGAATAATTTTGGGCTTTTCCGCTATCCGGTGCAAGAATGAGCAAGCTAGCTCTGTAATGGACGCATCAGAAGACCCATGTGAGCCTACAGTAACTGTAACCTCCATTACCCTGGGGTTCTCTTCCTCAAGTAGATTATACATGCCCTCCCAAGTAGTAATACCAGTGTCTTTGTTACAGGTGGTGTCTGTATACAAGGGATTCATTTCTTTATCTTCAGAACTCAGAGCCTTGTCTTTCTTTCCCATTATACCCTAAATATTGCTTTGTATAGTTCTCTGTTCTTCGCTCCTGCAATTTACGAATTAAGTGAGAATAATGATAGGAAAAAGGTGACGGGAAAGTTTTAAATGCTGAAGACGTATAAAATATGCCACCTTACATGAAATAGCTCTTCGATCAGAATGAAACCATACTTCATTAATGATTGACAACCAATTCATTGATTAACATTAAAACGCATAACTAGGTCTCGGTTTATGGAAAGATTTTTTTCGTATAATGAGCCTTAAATATCTACGATAAGGCGATCTGTGATTTGCTTCGCAATATCGCAGATCGCAATATCGTAAAATTGCAATATCACAATACCGCAATATCGCAATATCGCTAAATAACTGGATCACAGCAAATGACAAATCTCCGTTAATGTGTTTTTTTGCGAAATGTGATTTGCGATATATGCCATCGCATATCAGCAGTTTTGATATTTTCAGCGTAACATATGACATTTGAAGCATGCGATGTGATGAATGTTCTTTTAATGCGTAGTTTCGTATCGTGATCTCGCAATCTTAGAATTCCGCTTGTAAGGAGGTATTCATTACTTTCATGCGATGCGATATTTCTTTAAAGAATGATTTTATTCTATCCTATCATAAAACTTAAGTTTTTAGATTTTTCAAGGGACATTCTCCTAAGTTTATGATAGTAAGTTTTATTGAAAAAGGAAATATAAGCACTAATCGATTTTTAAAGTTTTTTGACTAAGGGTCCCCATTTATTTAGTATTAGTGATGATACTAAATAAAAAAGGGGGTTGTTGCTGGCCACAACAATTGGCGATTCACTCGGAAGAACCAGTTATCTCTGCTTTTCTTTTGAATTTTCTAAACTTTCAAAATAGAAAATTTTTCAGAAAATCAAACTTTATTATAGAAAGACAAAGTACATTATGCTTTTATCTATCAATGATATTTCGTTTCTTCTATATTCAACTTTGACTGTTTACTTCCTCAAGCTAGTCCTTGTATCTACATCAGTCATTACTTAGTTTATAAAGATAAAAACAAAGGCTTCTCTGTAAATCAGTTTTAAATATGCTCATTTGTCGTAGGTAGAGCCTCTGCTGCCAGCAGGCGTTTATAGCCTCGACAGGGTTACCTGTTACCCAGCAATGATCCTGTATCCTACTTAGAGAAATATACAATTTTCAAATAGAAATCCATATCCACACTTATTTCTTTCATTTTCTTTTTACCCTTAAAGAACAATGTCTTGGTTTGGTAGCCAATTTATGACAGTGCCATTCACTTGATTTATAACTTTGCTGAACAAGCTGGCTCGTGATGAGACCCCTTGTATTTTGATTGCAACAATCTTAAGTCATTGCCCTGTTGTGGTATGCAGTATTGGCAAAGTCAGCAAGCTATAATATCTATGATCATGATAAGTCGGCTCGTGATGAGACCTCTTACTCTTTAAGTTAAAGTGTATCATTGGATTATTCTCTGAACATTGTAATTTCCTAGGTGGGGAGGAAGTCATTGTTTCCTTAAGATAATTCTAGACGACAATGGTAGAGTTTTTTGGAAAGAACTTTTTTACAGAGAATATTTATTTTGTTATTGATACTTTTCATTAGACTGATATAAAACAATTTCCCACTAAAAGTTTCTTTTTATCAAAATTTTCAAAGTTGAAACTAGTATCATTTCTAGGCCTAAAGCTTTTAACTGTATCTTTCAATAATAATGATCAATTTCTTAGAAGAATTCTATTTATACAAGTGAAAAAACAAAATCTAAAAGAGAATTTGTATCTTTTTCGTGAATTCCAAATGTAACCATTAACAACTGGTTTTATTATGAAAATAAAGAAAACTAATATACAAAAATAGAAGAATGATCTCCTATGGAAAATATTTTTTGAGGATCTGTCCGTTAACAGGTAAAGACTCTCTTTTTCCTGTCAAATCCTGGAACATAAAAGTAGATGGACCTATGATCTCTGCGATTTGGAAAGGACCAAGCCACATTCGTTGAAATTTTGTATGTTTCCCTTTTTCCTCATGAGCCTTGTCCCATTTTAAAACTAGATCTCCGACCTGAAAATCCTTTCTGGATATCATGTTTGAATCAAAAGAAGCTTTAACTAATGCTTGGTGATGAGCATGAGTTATTTTGGCCTGTTCTCGTTGTTCTTCTAGCTTAATTATTTCCAGTTGTCTTAGTTGTAAGGAAGAAGTTGGTGCTTCATCAATATATTGAACTAAGGCCAAAGAAGGAATTGCTAGATGAGTTGGAAGAACCACTTCTTTCCCATAAACTAAATTAAAGGGAGAAGTGCCAATGGAGGCTTTCTGCGTTATTCGATCTGCCCATAAAGCATATATTAAAGACTTATGCCAATTTTTATGATTTTGATCAATGGTTCGCTTAATAATTATGATTAAGTTTTTATTTGTGGATTCAGCTAACCCATTTCCCCGTGGATAATAATTGGCAGAGAATTTAAGTTTGAAACCTCTTTTAAGTGCAAATTCAGTTATAGCATTACCAGAAAAATATGATGCATTATCAAACATTAAAGCAGAAGGTAAACCAAAACTAGTGATTATGAACTGATCTATGAACTCGATGATATGCTCGGCATTAACAGTCTTGTGAGGAACTGCTTCTACCCATTTAGCAAAATAATCAGTTGTTGTAATGATATACCTATGTTTCTTAGAAGAGTGAGGAACGATCTCACCTATTATATCAAATCCCCATTGATCAAAAGGCTATTCAATGTTGACTGGTTGTAACGGTAATGATGGTTTCTTTTGTCTTCCTGCAGCGGTTTGACAAACTTGACATTTCCTTACGTAGCTATGTGAGTCTTTGAATAATGTGGGCCAGTAATAGCCTGCGCGAAGGATTTTATGTGCAGTAGTATCTCCAGCATAATGTCCACCTGCTGGCCCATCGTGAAGTTCCTGCAAGACTTTTTCAGCTTCATATTTCTCAAGACATCTAAGGAGAACATAATCATAATTCATTCTAAAAAGAACATCATTCACAAGCTGATATTGTTTTGCCTTCAAACTTAGAGCTCTTTTCTTGGTGTAATCGAGATTTGGAGGAGCATATCCATTCTTTAGATAAAATATGATATCAGCATATAATGATTCAACATTGTTTAGGCTTACCTCATACATTTGTATCTCTGCAGATGGCTTTTCAGAAATAAGCGATGCTCCAACGAGTATTTTGCAGAAGCCTTGACCTCTTACAATACTTGCTGGTTTGATTTCTACATCATATTCTTGTAAGGCAGTAATCCAATTGGCTCTTTTCTCACCCACATCTTTCTGTACTAAGAGATTTCTTACCGCTGGAAACGGTACTATGATTTTTGTATGGGTTTTAAGTAGAAAGGGTCTAAAATATTTAATTGCTTAGAAAACAACATAAGCTTGTTTCTCTATGTTAGCCCCCTATGAAATTTTTGATAAGCAAATAGGGGGCTAAATCATTGTTGAGCCTTCAAGGAATGCATTTCCGCTGAAAACACAGTCTCCTTGAAGCCTCCATGTGTCTTTTATCCTTTGATGAAATCCCCTCTGCTGATTTCCACCATAAAGCCTCTCTGTTACGGAGAAATGCCTAAAGGCCTCCTTTTCCCTCTCATTTCCCCACACTTAGCCCCTACTACCTCTCCCGTTATATTTCCTTTCTTACCTCCTAAATCTCTCCAAATCCCCTTTAAAGTCCCCCCCTAACCTTTGCTGACCTTCTTCCCCCTTTACTCCTCTATCGTTCCCCTCCTTCGCCTTTAAATTCCATTTAAACGGGCCAAGACCCATCTTCCGACCTTATTATAAGGCCTAGCCCCTTTCCGCCAGCCCCTTAACCACTTCCCCACATGTGCCCCGGCGCTGGGACCAAGCACTTAAGTCCCAAGCGCTAATCGCAATCGGAACTGTCGGGCGGGTGTAAATCCTTTGTAAAAGTGAAAAACCCCCGATGCGATTGTTTAAACACATAAGTCCCACGATGAGTTTTGGGCCGTCGATCTATCAAGATCAGACGGCTATGCGATAATCGCAGCCCTCGCCCAATCGCAATCGGAACATGTTAAGTGCACCCTCCGATCGGTCCATCGCAAGCAATTGTGATGCAATTGATCGCAAGTCATTTTGCCCGAGCTCCGATTGCAACCCTCCGATCTCATCCTGACCGTTGATCTGTCCCGCGATCTGACGGCCAACGCTCAATCGCAATTCCCCTCCTGATCGCAATCGCAAGTCCCATCTCTCTGTCTCTGATTACGATGCTCCGATTCAATCACAGCCGTCCATTCTCCCCGCAGATCAGACGGTCCAGCATTAATCGCACCCTCCGCCCGATCGTAATCGCATCCCCTTCTCTCCGCCTCCCGATTCCATCCCATCCGTCCATCTGTTTCACGATCCAACGGACCTGCACCAATCACTCCATCGCAATCGCATGCCTTCTTCTTTTTGCTCCGATTGCGATCTCCCGACTTAATCCTGGCCGTCCGTCCTTCCGCAGATCGGACGGTCATCGCAGCTCCCGATCACAAGTCCTCTCCCGATCCCCCCGATCACACTGCCCCTTTGATTACATCCCCGCCGTTCATTCCTCCCCCAGATCGACGGTCCTTGCTCAATCGTGTCTCCAATCCCAATCGCAATCGGAATTTTTGTGTTGTGCGTTGCGATTGCTCCCCGCTCCGATCTCCGATTGCGATTGGCCTGATTTCATCCTGATCGTCCATAGGTCAGATGATCCGATGGTTCTGGTCTATTCACCCTCCGCCTCCGTTGGGTCCCACATCCAAGCCTCCGCCCCTTGTTTGTTGGCTTTTTCCTTTGTAATTCGCCCAAAGTTCGTTGCCGAGCTTTTCACTATTAACCATTTCCTCCGGAATTTTCATTGTTTCTCAACTGTCCCGCCACCATTTCACCGCCTCTGCATCATTTCCTCCGCCACCACTTCCCGTGATTTAAACAGTTTATTTTAAATTGTGCAGATAGCACAGAGAGGCATTTTTGGCATTTCCAGCAGATCAACGGAAGGCTTCAAAGGGATTAATGCTTATTATTGATACAATTAACGTCTAATCCCGCATTCAAAGGATTCAAGCATAGTTTGAAGACTTAAGCACGCAAAGAGTCTTATCTGTGTTTAAATATCAGCAGAAGTACTCTTCTCCAGAAGGACATCCTCCTACAAGGAATCTCCATGCCTCCTCAGGCCCATAAGCAATTAAATACACGGACAGGAGCTTCATTGAAGACCGTCTAAGCAGTAGTAATGGATGTATGGAGAAGACCTGCAGATTTTCATCCAGTTCATTTATTCCAGAATGGCAGCACAGATACCAAACACCAGAAGGACTTCACGAAACACCAGAGGTCAAAGTCTGACCTGACAGAGATCTCCGAACCAGTCTTAGAGTACCTACAGCGTTGCAGATAGCCATTAAGCAGTATGGGCATGGACACTTCCGCCGATTCTGTCTTAATGAGATCAATTAATTGTCTATCTACCTCTGTTTTCTCTCTTCTCCTATAAAAATTCCCCGAGAACATAATGTAAAGGTTGTTGTTGTTCAGTTGTTGGGCATTTGCTGTTAGAGGGATTCACTTGACTGTTAGAACAGTTGTGGGAGGGAGTAGCAAAGTAGTTGTATGTAATAGGCTGGGAGGAGAAGTCTGGACTGTAACAGCCATTGAGCTTATTGTACATGACTAGTTTTGCATCAATTAATCAAAGCACATTTCACAGGATCCTGGTCTATTACTATTGGTGATGTTCTTATTACTTCGTTTATTGCATCTTCACATTGTTTCATTGTTCTTCTGGGCTTGCATCAGAATAATGGTATAGGATTCACCCTTGTTAGGTGCCCTATGCTGTCTGCTCTCCTTGCCTTCAATGTTTTCTGCTAAATGTGTTATCTGAGAAGTGATTTCAGTCGATTTAACCAGTGTAGTGGATGTTATTGCCTACTCTCTGATGTATGAATTGGTTGAATCAGTTCTTAGATGTTCTTGCTGGGTTTAAGCTGGAAGGTTTGGGAACACTGGGGATGAGTGTTAGCCCTGTCCACTAGGATCCTTGCGCGACCAGCTGGCCCTTCTAAGATCCCTTCCGTATAACTTATCTCTGTTTTGCCCTTGGAGTTGCTAAAGCAGACCTGGAGTTAAATGACCTCTGGTCCGATCTATAAGCAGCCCCTTTGTCTCTTTGAGAGCTGCCTTAGAGTATGTCCAAGCAGGTCTGGAGTTAAATGACCTCTGACCTGATCTATAGACAGAAATCTGGTTGTCTTTCCTTCTTTCACCTTCTCTCCTTAATGTTCCATCCCACCATCTAATCTAAATATCCTTTGGTATTAGATGGCTTGCCCTTTGGAAGCCTTGGCTAGTGGTTGCAAGTAATTTTCCTTTCATGACTCCATAGCCCAATGGATTGCACTGTCTAGGCCTATCCTCTTTGCTGAAATGTCCTGCTGCCTTGTTCCTTTTCTCCCATTGCTTTCTCAGTCCATGATCTCGTGACCAACCCAGCAACCCTTCAACCAAACCATTTAAAACCCCTCGTGCTTCATAACTAGCCTAACATCTCATTTTGAGCTTCATAGATATATCATTCTTAGCTCTATTTGGAGAGATCCCTCTCCGGGTCCAGGAGGGCTAGATCCTAGGGCCCCAAAGTGGTTCTGATGTTGTCTCATCTTTTGGTCTTGCCAATCTGGCCAAAACATGGGAACCCCAACACTCTACATCTGAATAATTCAGTTCATCTCCCTGTAAATTTGAACTGAAGAAAGCAATTGGGGCTTCTGCCTTGTCTTGATTTTCTTGAGTGAGTATCGTAGCATATGATTTATCAGAGGCAAATGTATACAAAATAAAAGGATCAGAAAAATTTGGAGTTGCTAAAGATGGAGCATTAACAATTGCTTGTTTGATCAGATTGAATGCCTCATATTCGTTTTGGCCCCATTTGAAGTTTGAATTATTTTTAATCATTGCTTGTAAAGGAGATACAATTCTTGAAAAATCTGGCACAAATCTCTTTACAAAATTAATCTGGCCAAGGAAAGATTGCATAGCTTTCTTGTTGTGAGGTAAGGGTATTTCAGAAATCTCCTTGATTCTATCAGGATCAATATGAATTCCAGATTTTGACACTATGAATCCAAGAAGTTTTCCTTCACTTAATGCAAAAAAATATTTTTTTGGGTTAAGTGAAATTCCATACCTTTGAAACCGTTGAAAGATCTATTTTAAATCTCTAAGATGATTGCATCGTTTCTTGGAATATACAGTTATATCATCCAAATAAATTACCACTGATTTTTTAACTAATCCCTTGAAAGCGATGTCCATTGCTCTCTGAAATGTGGCACCAGCATTGATCAGACCAAAAGGCATCTTTTGATATGCATAAGTGCCCCATTTGGTTCTGAATGTGGTTTTCAATTGGTCATCAGGATGAACCAACACTTGGTTGTAGCCAGAGAAACCATCTAAGAAAGACATTAATTCTGATCCTACAACTGCCTGCAATATTTGCTCCATAGGAGGCAAAGGAAAATTATCTTTTTGGCAGGCTTTGTTAAGATTTCGAAAGTCAATGCAAATTCTAATGTCTTCGTTCTTCTTTCTAACAGGAACCATATTGGAAACCCATTTAGAATGTCGAACGGGAAAAATAATCTTGGCTTTCAATAACTTATTGAGTTCAGATTTGATTTGATTTTCTAGATTGGGATGGATCTTTCTCAGCTTTTGTTGGATAGGTTTTTCATCATTTATCATTGGGATAGTATGTTGGATGATAGAAGTGTCATAAGTTTTGAGTTCATCGTAGTTCCAAGCAAAGACACTTTTGTATTGTTTCAAGAGACGAACATACGCTAATTTTTCTTCAGGAGCTAGGCCAAGGCCTAGGTTGATATTTTGTGGTTTGGTATCAGTTCCTAGATTTACTAATTCATAGTTCAAAGTTGAACTTTGCAGTTTTGAATTGGTAGATCTTTTGAATTGATCTTTCAAATCATAAAGGTCTTTTAACTTGACTACTGACTTTGGCATAGCATTATTAGTGATATCTTGTTGCAATTGTCTATCATGTTGGTCCTCATCAATTATCTGATTGGTGTAAGATCCTTCAGATGTGAGGAAGCTTACAATATCAGGATCATCATTGAAAATCCTCCAATTGGTAATGTTATCAGGAATCGAGGGTCTAAAGATTAATTCGATTGAAAATCGATCAGGACTAAAGTCTTCTGCAGGAATGAGCTTGGAAGCTACATTAGCTAGGAGGTCTGAACTAGCATTCTGAATTCTGGGAATTGATGAAATATTAAATGCTATAAAATGTTCAGTCAGATCTTGAACTAAAGATTGATAATGCTTTAAATGACCTGATAAAAAATGTATAGTATTGCGTACCTGTTTGATTACAATTTCAGAATCTCCGAAAACTTGTAGATATTTGATGTCTAATCCGATTGCTTTTTATAATCCTTGGACTAAAGCCTCGTATTCTGCAGTGTTATTAGTGCAATCGAACTCGAGTCTGCAAGTTAACATAATTTTTTTTCCCTCTGGACTAACCAACACGCACCCTGCTCCTGCTCCTTCATTAGACTTAGAACCATCAAAAAATAACTTCCAAAATAAAGATTTATTTACAGGAGTATCTACAAAATTAATGCATTTAGAACTATCTGTTTGAGAAAAAATTTCTATTTGAGATAAAACAGAATGTTCTAAGTAAGGTGAAGTATGAGCATTAAAATTTCCTAAGAAAGAATCAACTGAATAGTTGCCAATAATATTATTGCTGTATGCTACTGGTTCATTTTCTCCTTCCAATTCTGGTACTATGTATTTCTGATGTTTTTCTCGCTCAACCTTTATCTGATTTGGTTTACCATTGTAAGGAAGCCACATGTGCGACCAATCAGTTGCAAAGTATCCATGAAGTTTTTCTGACCAATCTCTGCTAAGAATTAAGCCATAAAATTATGGAATATCTGCAACTAAAATATCAATAACTTGACATACCTTTGGATTAGATGACAGCCTTATGGTAACCTGATTTAATTCGCCAATCACTTCAACTTGCGATCGATCTAACTGGACTATTCGCACAGCAGATTTTTGTGGTTGAATGTTCAACTTTGCACATATTGATTTTGGTAGAATATTAGATGAAGCTCCAGAATCCACTAAACAATTATGCAAATTTTTATTGAAAACTTCGTAAGTAAGAAGAAAAGGAGGAGTATGAGATCTCGACCTTCCTCCAATTAAAGCGATATTTTCTAGATCAACTTTACTAATCGCATTAGTTGGAGGTCTTCCCATCTCGTTGGAAGCTTGAGAAATTACAGGATCGGGCAAAGGTTTTTCTGGTATAGCATGTAATTATTTCAAAAGTACCTTTTGCTGTTGTTTTAACTTGCTCAATTCATAAAAAGTGATGTTATCCCTATTCTTGTTCATGTCTTCTATGATATTATACTCCATTTCATCCGAAACGATCAGTGTTTTTGATGGAGTTGATGAATCAGTTTGGAATGGGCTAATTTGAGTTGCTTTAAATGTCGTTTTCTTGGGTGCAACTTTATCCTTAGTCATTGAGCTTGCTCTCTTTGTCTTAGGAGTATGTTGAGGAGGATCAAGTTGATTTCTACTTCGAGTGCTAACCGGGGATGCTTCTTGATCTTCCTCATTTGGGAGGATGAAATCCCACATACCTTGTACCTCTGCAACCTCTTCTTCATTGGTAGTTTCTTCAGTAGTAGTCTCCTCTTCTTCTTCTTCTGATTCAGCATTTGTGATAGAATTTGGTGGTTTTGAATCAGTTGAAGGGTTTCTTCTATAAGGCTTAAAAGACTTTTTAGAAGATGTTTCTGCTACTTGTTTCTTAATGTCAACCATTTCGTTGGACATGGTTTTCAAAAATTTCTGCAATCTTTCTAAATCGAATGGATATTTCGATTGTTTTTTCTTGGGGTCTTCCTTAAAAGTAACCTTCTTGGATTTTCGTTCTTCTATCGCATTTTTATTTTCTAAAGCAATGATACATTTCTCTACTGCTATTGCTTCCTTCATATTGTCAGCTAAAGTTGTTTTGTTAGCCCTATCAACAAAGATTGCTATATTTGATGGTAAAGCAGACATGTACCATTCACTTCACACTTCTTCGCTAGGCTTGGAAGTAGTAGGAATTTTATTTAACAGTTTATTGAAACATGAATTAAAATCCTTGATGGGTTCTTTTGATTCAGCTCGAAGATTGGACAGGTCATTGATCAATGTCGTTGTAGACCTGTCATCACCAAACTTAGTCAAAAATTGATCTTGAAAGATATCCCAACTAGTAATAGATCCAGATGGTAATGAGAAATACCATGATCCGGCTGCTCCTTGTAGATTATAGGGAAAAAGTCAGACGACAGCATCTTCATTAGTAACTCCATTGAGATTTATGGACAACATAAAGTTATTTATATGCTCTTCCGCTAACATGCCTGCTTCAGGGTTAAACTTAGGCAGCCATTTTTCAGGATGGGCCATTATTTGACTCAAGGGTGCAGGCATTAAGACTACCCCTGGGTTATTCCATGGATATTGGGCCATCGCTGAACTACTAACATAGGAAAGTGCAGAAGACGATCCTTGCAGTTGGGAAGATGAGAGTATTACGATTCCAGATGTTTGAGAAGGAGATGTGGAAGTTCCAGTGGACTGACGGACAATAGTCTGAAGTGGAGGGCTGGATGGTTGAATTCGCGGTGAAGAGGTTGAGATGGATGATGATGATGAAAGAGTCACTATCAAACCCTTTAGGTGATTTCCTTTCTTTCTTCCTTGTAGGTAGAGGTAACTCAGTTAGCTAAATGCCAAGCTTTTCACTCTGTAATCTGGTAAGAGGATAAGCAGGATTATATTGCAAATTCACACTACCTTGAGATTTATCAGATCTTTGAGGTGATATTGAAAATCGCTGAAGTTTATGAATCAAAGATTCAACTTCAGGAGGTTCAATAGCAGATTCTTCTGAAAATTCAAGGTTTGTGGCAATGGTTGTTTTTCTTTCGACTTCTGGCTCTATATTTAAAAATTCTATGTGCGATGGAGAAGTCGAGGGAGATGGTGAGGGCGATTTACTCTCAGAATGGTATTTAGATTTTTACTTACTTGCCATTCATAGTTCGGAGCCCTCCTTCTAGCGCCAAATATGTTGAAGCCCCGAAAATCGGGCCTACAACAAGGGGGATACCCACGAGGTTCGGACCTTGGTTTGCAGCTCCTTTTCCGTTTGGTATAGTGGGTCTGACTGGGGATAATGGGACCAGTTTCCCAATATGTGTATATGTGTGTTGAGAATTGATATTTCCTTTCTAAAAGTTCCTAGGCGAAATGCTTTTATTCTAATTCTAATCTATAACATGCAATTGTATTCTAATTAAACAGAAATATCTAATTCTAAACTAACCTGGGATGTAATCTTTTCCTTATGCGATCTAAAATTATTTCAAATAACAATTGGTAATAAAGATCATTCAATTGTTATAAGAAAAGAATTCAATAAAGATAAACCACTTCGTATAAAAAGTTAGACGAAACAGTTGTGAAAAACATATCGCATAATAAGCTACTCATATATTAAGCATAAATAAATAGCTATCACCGTACAAAAGTGCCAAATGATAACTCAAGCATTCAAGCATTAATACATAAACAATTGAACATAAATATCACTTTAACACAGAGGTAGAAATAGTTAAGAGATAAAAGTACCATTTATAACTAGTTCTACTCATGAGCTTCAAGAAATAATGACTTATCTCTTCTTAATCCAACATCCACTAAGAGTACAAAAGTGCAACATCAGTAGTAGATATTAAACGCAGATATCAATAAATCCTATTCCATTCATTCATCAAAACCTCCTTGGAGGGTGAAAAAGTGCATGTTCCGAGGACAAGTTTTTGACAAATTTCAGAACCCTTCTCTAAATGCATGAGAAGGGTTTAAATACTACTAACTAAATCTAAAAATAATTTATTACAAAAATGTAGGATACGGTTTAAATGACCGTCCTATTTTTAGGCAAAAATAAAGCAAAACTAATACTAAATCTAAAATTAAAACTTAACAACTAACTACTTGTGAATCTGTTCTTTGAAATTGCAAGTATTCAGCATTGATTTGAGAAGAGTAGGTTGGCCGACTTCAGACTTTAACTGTCCTATGAAAACGGAATTGGCAAGAGCTAGCGCCATTTTTTTAGCAGAATTGATGATACATTTGAGAGTCATGCACTGGCTGTGTGGTTTTACCAGACACGCCCAGTAAGAATCCCAATTTAACTTTGTTAATCTTTTAATCGATTCTGCCTTTTCTTGAGCCTTATGTCTCCAGTCTATCTGTAGTTGTTGCGCTTTCGGTAGGTATCCTAGAGTAGTTTCTGAGATCATATTTGCATTGTGCAAATTTTCATTTATGCAATCAATGATATTGCTTGCTATTGTGGCTGCTTATTCTGCTGCTTGCTCTGCTTTCCTGATTTGTGCATCCCAATTATTAAAGAGCATTACTTTGTGATTGTCATTGATTATTGGTGCACCTGCTCTTTTCCCCTCCTCTGTTTCTTGCCAAGCTAAATAGTCAGTAACTCTTTTATCAATTAAATCATAATCATGTCGTAAGTCTACGACATGATTAGTGATTTTATCACTTTCTTCACAATAAGAGTTCCACTGTAATACTCTTTGGCATAATATTTCCTATTGCTGCAGTAGTTGGTCATTTAAGGAAATAGATTCTGTGATGAATTCTGTAAGCTTGGGATCATCCTTGTGCATCTCTTGCACAACCTATAGCTATTTCTCTTTTTCAGCCAAGCTATTCTGATATCCTATCTGCATTTGTTGGAAGTCTTGCTGTAATTTTTCAAGTTGTTTTTGTGCTTCATTGTTAACGTTGGCTTGTTGCAGCTGTTGTTGCAAGACCTGTACTTGATCTTCTTTCTCATTCAGTAATTGACGTACCTCAGATGCTTTATCAATGGCTGCAGAGGCATATGCCCCTATGATCTGAGATAATTTAGTGATATTTTCAGTTGGATCAGTAGTAGGATATTGCCATAGGACATCTAATTGTTCTGCATCATGAGAGAGCACATTTTCCAATTTTCTTTTCTTTCTTTGTCTTCTTACCACTGCCTTGTGTTTCGGAATATAAAATACATCAAGAGGAGGGATTTCCTCTATTTTGAGCATAAGTTCAGAGGATAAGGTAATGGGAATATGTTCTGTTTCCAAGACATTGCTAGTTATTCCTGTGACTATATTTTGTGTTGTCTGTACATTACTCACAGGTGTCTGTGTGTTCTGTCCTTCAATATTAATCTTGAATGTCTCCCATTCCTTATCTAATTTAGTTCTAACTGATGTTTGATGTACAATGAGAGGGGGAAGATTTAACTGTGGAGAGGTTGAAACCTGTTGTTGTGAAAACTCCTTTGACTGGGCAGTATCCCTTACTCATCTTTCACTTTTATCATGGTCATTGTCAAACTTCTTAGAGTGTTCAGAGGCTTTTTTTCCGGACTTAGACTTAGACCTGTCTGCACCTGAACTTCCACTTAGACTAACACTGGGAGTTGGTTCCCTTACGGATTCCAAGCGTAATTTATCCAAAGGGATAGTAGTTAACCTCCTTTCCCTGTATATTTTGAATTCTTGAAATTCTGCTGGAGGAAACCGTATTTGGGCCGAATGTAGAATCTCTTTAAGTGTGCCTTTTTCTTGGAACATATCATCAAAAAGATCATCTTCTTTAGAAAACACTCTTATCTTGACTGCAGTAGTGAAATTTTTAACAATATCATAGGGGTCGAATGGTCTTCTTGGAAACTTGAAAAAATTTAAACATGTAATATTGTTTACTTCTTTGAATGCATGGCCAATATCAAATAGTGAAAAGGCCCCACAGGCCACAGGAAATTGTGGCTAGATAGCCTTTTTTTGTCTTTCGAATATTTAGTCAAACCTCCTTCTCCGCAGGTTTGATAAGCAATTTCTCGGGCCATGAATTTATCAGGAACATACAAATGTAAAACATGAGGGGAAGAAAAACTTCCAAATACTCTAACATATGTAAACAATTCTTCTCCAAACCATCTCGCAACAGGAAGTATGTCTACTTTTGCTTTAGGAGAAAACCTTGGAGCATCTTTATCATGTAACATTCTGTACAAGGGTAACATGATTCCATGGAAAATCTTGTAAAAATAGGGAATGAACTTTGAATCCCACAATTCTTTGTGATAAACATGAATGGGTCGGGGATCTTGAGTTTTCCATTTCCAACCCATTAAAGGAAACTTAGAAACATAACAGATTTAATCCATCAGATAAGCTGATAAGTAAAAAGAGGGATAAATTCTCTGAGAAACAGTTATTTTAGACCGATAATTCAAAATAGTCGTGGCTAAGTTTTCAGATAATATCTTAGCCCAATCCACAATAGTAGCATTAACAGCAACATTCAATAATGGTATCCATTCAGATGAAAACTTGTTAATATCCGACTTTCAAAAAATCCTATAGAGCATAGCAGCAGCAAAGCAATATGGAGAAGTGAGAGAACCAATACTATACATACTATGTTTATCCTTTTTTAGTGGTTCGTCTCTCCTTGACCAATCCTTGGTGCATTCTGCCAGGTTTTCATTTTCTTTGGAAAACTTCTCCATGAACTATTTGTTATAAGTTTCCTTTGGCTCTGGTAAATGCTACATGAGTCTCAAATCTTGTGGAGTAAATGAGCCAATGAGCTCTTGACCCTAAGTCTTAAACTATCTGTTCATAATATCAATACTGTCGAGTACCCATTTAACCATGTTTATGTATGGAAGAATTCTAGGTCTCGCTGCTATCCGGTGCAAGAATGAGTAGGCTAGCTCTGTAATGCACTCATCAGAAGACCCATGTGAGCCTGCAGTAGTTGTAACCTCCATTACTCTGGGGTTCTCTTCCTCAAGTAGGTTATACATGCCCTCCCAAGTAGTAATACCAACATCTTTGTTACAAGTGGTGTCTGTATACAAGGGCGTCATTTCTTTATCTTCAAAACTCAGAGCTTTGTCTTTCTTTCCCATAATACCTTGAATATTGCTTCGTATAGTTATCTATTCTTCGCTCCTGCAGTTTACAAATTAAGTGAGAATAATGATAGGAAAAAGGTGACGGGAAAGTTTTAAATGTTGAAGACGTATAAAATATACCACCTTACGTGAAATAGCTCTTCGATCAGAATGAAACCATATTTCATTAATGATTGACAACCAATTCATTGATTAACATTAAAGCACATAACCAGGTCTCAATTTATGGAAATATTTTTTGTAAAATGAGCCTTAAAGTTCTGCAATAAAGCGATCTTCCATTTGCTTTGCAATATCGCAAAATCGCAAATCGCAATATCGCTGGATTGCAAAATCGCTGGATCGCAAGATCGTTGGATCGCAATATCGCAAAATCGCAAGAACATAACATATGACAAACATCCGTTAATGTGTTTTTCTGCAATTTTCAATTTGCGATATGTGCCATCGCATATCGGTGATTTGAGGTTTTTCAATATAACATACGACATTTGAAGCATGCGATGCGATAAATTTTCTTTTAGTGCATAGTTTTGCATCGCGATCTCGCAATCTTAGAATTTGCTTGTAAGGAGGTATTCATTACCTTTTTGCGATGAGATATTCCTTAAAGAATAATTTTTATTCTATCCTATCATAAAACTTAAGTTTTTTAGATTTTTGAAAGAATATTCTCCTAAGTTTATGATAATAAGTTTTATTGAAAAAAGGAAATACAAGCACTAATCAATTTTTAAAATTTTTGCTAAGGGTCCCCACTTATTTAGTATTATCACTAATACTAAATAAGAAGGGGGGTTGTTGCTGGCCACAACACAAGGCAAGATTGAAACCACTGCCAAACCATGAAAAAACCATGCCAATGACATAAAATGAACCAAATACACACATGCATCTACCAAGCATCCCAAAACTAGCTAGGAAATCAGGCACACAACATGTTACCTACAAGTATTCCCATTGAAGTCTCTTGATCCAATATTTCCTTGATTGATCCTTACTTTCCTTTTCTTTCCTTGTCCTTCCATTTCTTTCATTCGCTTTACTTCACTTTCCCTTGCTTGTTTTCTTGTTTTCTCCTTTTATTTTTCTTCTTATCTTTGAAGCCAATTCCAAAAATAAACCAAAAAAAGGTTAACCTAAAAAACCTATGAACTGATCCTATGAATCCTTTTTATTATTGATGCCTCTAATTTATTCATTTTTCCTCTATTTTCCTTAAATTTCCTCCTCACATGCAACCCATGACCTTTCACCTTACTTTTCTCCTAATTTCCTTTATTTTCATAAATAAAATTCCAAAACCACCTTTTTTCCTTTCAAATTCCCTTTTCATTTACTTTTCCAATTTCCCTTAGCCATAAGAAACAACAAGTGATGCCCAATAGGATTTTTTTTCCGATCATTCAACTTGGAATATGTGTCCCATGAACTTGGTCTTATTTTTTCCTTTATTAACTTTATTACATGATCTTTTAACTCGGATCTATTACAAAGCCCTCCCCCTTGAGGGAACAGCATCCTCGGTGTTCTATGACACCAACAAGTAGTAAAATCGTCAAAAACCAAAAATACTACTCATGGATATTTATAACTTAGCTTGTTTCAGTATTTACAATGAACAAACTCCTCAAAATAAAAAACCATCAAGACAACCATATTGCTTATTGGAGATTTATAACACAACACATTGTTGTATTTACAATAAAAGCCATACATAAATATGTACATATACAAAAACTCCATTTCCTCAACTAGGAAATAATGAAGGATACAAAGCCCACATCTAATCATCCATCTCCCATGTAGCTTCATTGGGCCCAAATTTCTTCCACTACACTTGAAATTGCTTGATTTCTTGGTTCTTGATTCTTCTTGATAACCTACATTTCTTGTTCCAACTCTTCCAACATTTTTGTTTCAATAAGTACCTTGTTCATTGGAACACTCCAACTGATGGGATTATTACAACTCCGCCCATAGAGTGCCTTAAATGGACTCATCCACAGTGACCCCTTATACCTATTTTTTTAAGAAAAATAAACCAGTGGAATATACTCCTCCCACCTCCTCTGCTGATGCATGACATACATCCTCAACATGTCCTCCAGTATCAGCTTGTTGACCCTCTCTATATGTCCATATCTGTGTGGATGATAAGTTGTATTAAAGGCCAACTTTGTACCCAAACCTGCAAACAGCTCATTCCAAAACCTACAAGTGAACTTAGCATCTATATCTGACACAATCTTCTTCACAACACAATGCAACCACTCTATATCTCTGATGAATACTTGTGCTACCTCACTAGATGAATAAGTAGTATTCACTGGAATGAAGTGCGCTACCTTGCTCAAATTTTCAACCAAAAGAATGATGGAATCATGTTGCTTCAATTTCCTCATAAAACTTGTGATAAAATCCATGGAAATAACCTCACATTTCCACTCTGGAATTGGAATAAGCTGTAACAAAATAGTTGGGTGATTTCAGTCTTCCTACGCCTTCTAACAATCCAAACATCTAACCACAAATTCAACCACTTCCTTCTTCAAATTTGGCCAATAGTAGAAATTCTTTGTAGTTGTCAATGTTTTCTGATATCCTATGTGAACTGAATATGGCTAACATGAAACTACCTTGAGATAAGCTTCTTGAGCTCACCATCATCTGGCACATAGATCCTATCCCTAAATCTCACCAAGCCATCTACCGTGAGATGATAGTCTACATCTTGTTCACTTGTACCCTGTTGTAGCCTATGCTTTAGTTTCTAATACCTGTCATATTGTTTTCATGCTTATAAGATTCAGTCTTGTAAATCTCTCCCATACAAGCTCATAGTTGCAACATGGTTCACCTGCACTCTCCTACTCAGAGCATATACAAATCTATTCTCATTTCCTTTAATATATTTGATATCAAATTCAAACTCATAGAGAGTGGCCAACCATATATCTTGCCTGGCCTTCAGATTTGGTTGGTCAAACAAGCACCTCGACCCACTGTGATCGCTCATCAACACAAACCTCTTGCCAAGAATATAGTGCCTCCACATCTTCAAGGTGTGAATAATAACTACCAACTCAAGATCATGAGTCACATAGTTCTTCTTGTGCTCATTTAGCTTCATTGACTCATAACAAACGACTTGTCCTTCCTGCATCGAGACTCCACCAAGTCCTCTTTTGAAAGCATCTATACACACCACAAACTCTTTATCCAGATCTGCAATCTTTAGAACTAGAGAATTGTTCAACAATTGCCTCAACTAATGGAAACATGTTGCACATTCCTCTTTCCATTCAAAATTATTTCCCTTCTTCTGCAAGGATGTAGTATGATATGCAATCTGTGATAATTTCTTGATGAACCTCCTATAATAACTTGTTTACCCCATAAATTATCTAACCTCATATGCATTCCTAGGAGTTTCCCATTCCATGATAGCTCTTATCTTTTTTGGATCCATTGTTATGCCTTCCTTGGAGACAACGTGCCCCAAGTAATGCACCTATGTCTAAAAGAAGTTTCATTTACTAATAATAGCATACAACTAATGCTCTCTTTGTAATATCAATATTGTTGCTAAGTGTGCAACATGCTCTTCCCCATTCTTATAATATATCAATATATCATCAATGAATACAATAACAAATTTTGTCCAAATAAGGATGCAACACATTATTCATTAAACACATAAAAGTAATTGGAGCATTAGTCAAACCGAAACGAACCACAAAAAACTCATAATGCTCGTACCTGGTCCGAAAATCAATCTTGTAGATGTCCTCTTCCTTTATGCGTACATGATGGTATTCTAATCTCAAGTCAATCTTCGAGAACACCACAGCTCCCTTCAACTAATAAAACAAGTCATCGATCCTTGGAAATGGATACAGGTTCTTGATGGTTACCTTGTTCAACTTCCTGTAAAAAATGAACAATATGATAGTATCATCCTTCTTCATGAACAACATTGGTGAACCCCAAGGAAATACACCTCTCCTAATGTATCCCTTATCATGCATTTCCTTCAACTGCAACTTCAATTCCACACTCTAGTGTGATCATCATGTAAGGTGCCTTTAATGTTGGTGCTTCCCCTAGTACCAAGTCAATATAAAAGTATACTTCCATGTGAGGAGGCAACTCTGAAATCTGTGTTGGGAATACATCCTCAAACTTTTGCAAGACTGGATACCTCTTCAATATTTCTACATCCCCAACATCCTTACCCTTGTCACTGGAAATATGCACATCAAACATTGCACACCCTTTCCTAAAAACTCTCTTCGCCTGCATAGTTGTGACCATCCTCACCAATGTAGGCTTCTTCTTTCCTAGCAAGATTCTCTTTTCCCCATTATCATCCAAACACTCAATAGCCTTGTCATAAAAATATACTTAGGTCCTGTGGAGGTACATCCAATCCATAACCAAAATCATACTATATGATCCCAATGGAAGCACATTTAGGTGTGTTGATGTAGGCATACAATTCATCTCAAATGCACAAACTTTTACCCAATGATGAACTCTCTTCCTAGTATCTGTAGCCAACTGCACCAACCAATAATATACATGCACTTATTTTCTTAGACCACACTTATCCACCAGGCCAAGATTAACAAAACTATAATTAAATCTAGGTTCAATCAAATTAGAAACAACTTGACCATAGAGCTTACCTTCCATCTCAATAATGGATGCTTGATGATCTCCCTATTTGTTTTTCATGGCTCGATAAATCCGAGGAATGATATGGTCCACATCCCTAACTATTTGCGCATCCTGAGAACAGTACATATGAGGCCTGCCACACTGGTACAATGGACAATCCTTCTTGCGATGATCTTTGCCACATATCCAACACTACAACAGTCCCCTACCATCGCCTCTATTTTTCTACTCTCGAGGTTGTGACCCATGCCCCTTCTCAACTTCTTTAAACTTATTGTAAGGAGCAACATTTTCTTTCTCACATGCATAATGAGGCCTTGTTCTCTTCAGTGGCCACCTCCCTTTAACCTTTTCATTTCCCTTCAAATAATGATTAGGCTCATATTTACACTTTGACTGCTCATAACAATGCTAAAGTTTCTTTATGGCTTCCTCTAATGATCGAGGCTCGTCAAACTCAATTTGGTCTCTATATGCTGCTGGAAACCCACTAATGAACCTTTGAATCTTTTCTTTCTCATCATTGAGGTAAGGCACATACCTCAATAGCTCCAAGAACCTGTTGTTATAATCATCATATGTAATGGAACCCATCTATAGCTCATAAAACTCATTAGATATGTCGTCCAATATCTCTCAGATAAGTACTTCTTCTTGAATTCCCTTGACACTCTTCACACCTTCCCACCAAATGTATGCTTTCCCTTTAAGACTGAAGGTAGCTATATTGGCTTTTATGTTATTTGAATAGTTATGCAATATGAATAATTTCTTAATCCCAAGAAATCATGCCTCTACATCTTTTGACGTCTTCATCTCTCCATCAAATTTAGGATGCTTAACTTTCTTGAACTCCTTAGGAAAGTACTCACTCCTCCTATAAATATGACGGTGGTGACGACTGTGTTTATTGGTGAGCCCTGGTATTGCACCAAGAGTGCTGCAACTCCCAGGGGCTACCCTACTTTACTTTATCAACCCGGAGTTTTTACAAACTTGGAGGTGACCGTGCTATATACACAGCAGATGCAATTTTTTCATGTCATCCTCTTCTTCTTTACGAAAGGGTGTTATTTTTTAAAACTATGATAAGAACTAGAAAGTAAATTGCTAGTAGGAAATGACAGAAAGGAAACTAAACTAAATTGTTGAAAAGAAGTGATAGGAATGAAACTAATTTAATTTGCAGGAAAGGAAATAACTGAAAAGAAACTAAACTATATTGCTGAAAAGAAATGAAAGAAATGAAACTAATTCTAAACCACACTTGACTTCGCCAATCGGCTAAACACACCCTACTCTATCTATCATGCTCCTATCTATCTAGCTATACATGACCTAATTCTAATTTGAAGAAGTGTGCTTTTAGTTTGGATGAAAAAGGGCTAAAGAGGCTAATGGAGGGCTTACACACATGAAACAAGGCTTAGAAGTGAAAAGATGGGTTTAAACCTTAAAAAACCTTATTATAGTGCAAAGAAGGGCATTGGAGTGGAATGAATTTAAAGGTGCGATGGCGGAGATGCGATGGAGGAAAAAGTTGCGATATGCAATATTGCAATCACAATATCACAAAATTAAAGGGATAGCGGAAATATTGTTCGGAAGTGGGAGTGAAATGCGAAGTGCGATTTGCAAAAAGGTAAAATCTGCGAGATGCAATTGCGATAGGGATGATGTTGTTGTGGGACCGGCGGCGGAGCACGATCGCAATATCGCAATTGGCAGGTGGGAATGGTGAGTCTTAAAGGAAAAAGGGAAAAGTTGTGATTTTTCATTGTGATGTGGTAGAGTATGAAACAATTATCGCAATCGATGAAAACGAGCGGTAAGTGTTAACTGAAAAAGGGAAACGTTGCAATTTTTTATTGCGATGTGGTGGGGTACAAAGCGATTATCGCAATCAACAAAAAAGAGCGATAAGTGTTAACGGGAATGAAATAAGAAATCCAATTGTGATTTGCGAAGTATGGTAGGCAGGGGTCAAATTTTAATGATTTTCAAGTGTTTTTGCGTTAAAAAGGTAAAGGTGAGGTGAAAAGGGAAAATCGGTGAGATGTTGAAGAGCGGAAAAGGAAAAGGAAGGGGTCATGCGAGATGTGAAGTGCGATAGTGGGAATTTCGAGGAGAATAGGTGGAGGTCAAAATTTTAATAGATTTCTGTAAAAAAAAGGTGTGGCAACTGATAAGAAGAGAGAAAGGAGGGAGATGAAGGCGTAACAACAAGATTCAAAAGCGTAACACAGATATGGGGAGAAATTGGAATATGAAGCGGAACAATGTAATGAACTTCTCTGGAACTTTTGATGCTTATTCCTGCAAGAAAAGTTGCAGATTTATGCACATAAAAAATAGACAAAAGGCATGATTAAAATAGTGAACATAAAGAATTTTTTACCTATGGGAAGGTTGTTATGCAGAATTATGAATTACGGAAAAAATGCATTCCCTAAATGTGGTGCTATTCATTTAGAACAACAGATAAAAGACTTTGCAAATACTTTCTCTAAGAGTAAATAGACACACAGAACGATAGAGTAACTTACTTGCAATCCAAGTGCTTCCTATTCTCCTTCTGTCGCTCTTGTTGTAGCTTCCAATCCAACTTTGATCGCCATACCAGTTCCTGCAATTATAAACACTAAACAACGAAGAGATTGCAATATACAGATGGTTATTTGTCTTAATCAGTTAAATCGATGAAAGCGCACTGAAGAATCATAAGCATAATTAATAACTAAAGAAAAAAACACAAAGATGGAATACATAACCATCTAGCCAAACTTAATGAATCCTAAGATCGAGCTTGATCAATAAAAGCACAGTCCAACACCATCACAAGGCACCAAAAACAATTTCACCAAGTCTATCTCATATGCTCAACAAATATCCAACATATACAATGAAGCCTCCATACTCTATTTAACTTACATTGGAGGTTCAAAACCCTAACTAGGGTTTTAGCAACCATAAATAACTCATAAATTTCATTTATGTCCAAGAGACCATGCAAGGCCCAAGGCATAAAATATCTAAGGTAATAAATGAAAAATAACTCCTAACACTTAACTTTGGAGTGATTTTCCCAAAAATCCACAAAAATATCCATTTTCCATGAATGTGTGTCTTTTGTTGACTTTTGCATATAAGGGCGCAGCAGGAAGGTCCAAGGATGCAGCACCTGCACGAGAAAAATGGGTCACCTTGCAGTTGAATTTTGAAGGCCTTCCCGATGTCGGAATGAGCTCCATGGTGGCTCGTTAGAAAGCCTATCAAGTATAATTTCCAAAATTTCCCTTGGTTTCTAATTGGACTCCATTATACTGTTCAAAATTAAAACCTCCTTAAGGCTACTAAAGGCGCAGTACCTGCCCTGAAAACATGGCAGAAAGGTGAAAATTTGCATGTTTTTTGGCCTTTTGGAGGACCAAAAATACTCCAAATGAATTAAAATTTGGTGTGCATGATGCCCTTGGCCTGATGAATCCAAAAATTTAAATTTACCTCTAATGGATTCCTGTAGAAAAAGCACAGCACTAAGGGCACTGCGCCCTTGGCCCTCAAAATCAGTCAAAAAACCAAAAATGTCAAAAAATTGCCAAAATTTGCAAATATCTCCCTCATGGTGTTTGGGATTCCTATAGAGAAGCATCAGCTAGGATTCAAAGGTTTGCTTGGTCTTTTTCCTCCTTGAGTGCTTGAATTTTGGCAAGGGCTCTTTTGAGCTTGGCCCTTGCAATTTGATTCCTCAAGGCATAGTGTCTGGTCATTTTCTTCTGAAGGCCAAGGTCTCTTTGTGTCTTTGCTAGCTGATCCTCCAAGTGTGTGTTAGCCCTCTCCAACCAAGGCTCCCGATCATACTCGATCTCCATGGCAAGCAGCTCACTTGGAGTGACCTGCTCTACCAATTTTTATTTTTTCTCCCTCTCCTTGGCCAAGGCCTTCCTCAAACCCATTGTTCTTGGCCTTCTTCTAGATAGCTGTCGTTCTTCATCTTCACTCTCATAAAAAACACCCAAGACTTCATCAAACCTAACCTTGGTCCTTTCAGCCTCTTTCCGAGCTTTGATTGCCCTATCCTCATAAATGGCCTTTTGTGCTCCAAATGCTTGTTTTAAGTCTCATAATAGTGGATGACATTCCTGGACCTAGCTAGGTTGGCTTTGAAAATCCTTTATTTGGGCATCCTTGCCCTTGAGCAGCATTTCGTGTGACCCTTGCCTCGTTCTCATCATCACTGTCGAGATTAATTTCAGAATTCTCGCTCAATCTCATATTGATCTTCTCCTTTTTCCTTTATGACCTTCTCTTTTCCTTTGTCTGTCTGTGGCTGAAGTGGAAGCATTTCCCCTTACCTTTTAGAGGCAACAAACACATGCCTACTTCCTCTTTGGTAAGTCAAAGAAAGGTTCAATTTTCTCATTTTTATGCCTTCACTGCTACATCATTGTCATCATTAGTGATATCCTTGTTGTCCCTTGTCGCTCACTTTCTTTTGCTTTCCTCAGTAGTATCACGATTACTATCATGGCCTTCAACACGCTGTCATCTTCACTTCTCTCTATTTTATTACTGCCAAGATTATCGCTTTCATTAGCCTCACTGTCCTCACTGACATCATGGTCATCATTATTTGAATTAACATCATCTTGGCTCACTTCTTCAATGTCTTCTTCATCATTGGTCTCTACACTGATCCTTGCAACTTACTTGTACCTCATCATCATTTGTTTCATTGTCTTTTGTCTCCTTGCTATGCGCTTCCTTCATCATCACTATGAGCCTCTGTTTTTAGACTCAGTGACCTCTTCTTCACTAACATTTTCAGCCTTATCTCTGTCAAGACTATCACTGTTATTAGCTTCATTGTTATCTTGGTCCTGTGAGTCATTTTCAACATCATCATCATCAATAATTTTGTTGCTTTCTTCATCTTTTCCCTTCGTATCATTTATATCTTCCATGCTGACATCACTGTCTTTTTCTCTGCTTGATTCTTCCTTAGTGCTTTCTTCTGCCTCTTCACTGTGTTCTGCACTTTCATTTTTTCTCCTCATTACTACTTGGAGCCTCACTGTTTTCACTGTCATGACTGCCACCATGGCTCTTAGTTTCAGTGCCATGTTCTTCACTATCTTCCTCCTCATTGTTGTTTGCCTTATTATTTCCAACATCAGCCTCACTGCCCTCACTGCTAGATTCTTTATTATTACCTCCTTCATTGATTTCTTCCTCACTTTTTTCTTCACTGCCTTCTACACTACGTTCTTCATCATGTGTTTCTGCATCATTTCCCTTGTCACTGTCATGAGCCTTGCTGACATTTTGGCTCTTAGTACCATTTCTATCATCATCATTATCACTTGGGATGTTTTCTTCATCATCTTTCTCATCTTTATTTACATCTACCTCCATGTCTTCTTGGCCAATTTTTTCATTTGTGTCCTCATTGCCTTCTGCACTGCCCTCATCTTCTTCACTGGCTGATTTTTGTTTGTTTGACTCCTCACCATTTTCCTCTTGATTTCCAACATCATTATTTCCTTTAGTTTCCATGGTGATTGCCTCATCACTAACCTATGCCTCTTCATTTGATTCTACTTTACTGTCTTCTTCTTTATTATTTCTTGATTGATCAGTGCCCTCTCCCTCATGCTCACTTGATTGTTCATTTTCACTTTCCTCATTGCCTGATGCATTGGGAGAGGGTGAGGAAGGAGGGTTTTCTTGAGGTGAAGGTATATGGGTGGATGGTGAAACATGCTCATTAGGAGATGATGGACGAGTAAGGATAGGAGAATGAGATGATGAAGGAAAATTTTTCTGATGATGGGGTTGTGGGTTGGTGAAGACCTCATGGGAAATGAAAACCTCCCATGGAATACCCTTTTGCTCCAATTGATGCATCACAACTATCTTAATCAAAGAGTGATGAAATAAACTTTGCATATGCTATGAAGGGTCTCTCTTTTTCACAATATAATACATCTTGTCAATACTCCTGTAGAGATAGTAGGGCAAATGCAGCATCTTAACCCTAGTGAAGTGCATGAGAAATATGATGTGATAGGAATAAATCCTAGAAAACCCTCCCTCACATGTGAAGTATTTCATAATTACCTTCATCATGGGTGCATACCTCTCAAGAAAATGTGAAAAAGGAAATATAGATTTATTGTAGTCTTTGTATCTGGGCTTGAGGAATGGCTCGTAGTGGATTATGTCTAAACTGGCCTCTTTGAACCACTTTTGACCAACACTAGGTATTCCAGTGGCAATAGCAATGGAATCTGATGACAACTCAAACTTTACCCCTATAAGATTGACTTGTTTCTCATGTAAGGTTAAGGATGAAGAGACTGATCAGCTCAGGATGAGTTTGTACATGTTTTACTCTTTCACAAAAATGAAAACACCCCACATTTTGGAAACATGTGACAGTCATAGGAGAGGCATTAAGCTCCATTTTGTTTTGAGGTTCAAACCTATTAATCCTTCCACCCCTGTGTTGATGCCTCCTAGGCACTTGGCCTTCTTCTTCACTACCATTTCCTCCTTCTCCTAACATTTTGACACCTGCTGCTTTGAAACCCTAGCTCTGCTTATGAAACTGATATGTAAAATTAATGGAATGGTGGTGAAAAGGTGACCTTTTAACAAGTGGAGGAGTGAATGAGTGAGGGTAGGGTGTATTATTGTGAGTGAGAGGAAAAATCAATGACTACCCTTACTCAGTTGTAAACAAAAACTCTGCTTGGACACACTTTTCTCTTATGTCAAATTTTGAAATGGAAAAGGGTAAGGAAAAGTCAATATGATTTGCGCACTTTTCTCTTGTGTGAAATTTTGAAATGGAAAACGGTAAGGCAAATTCAATATGATTTTAGTGTAAGGGACAGAGTTTATGAGTGGATGGAGAAGGTGAAAGCGCAACCTTGTATGAATAAGCAAGCTATCAACAAGGTATCTTTGGTGATCACTGGTATCCTTATTATGCAGATGGATAGGTGCTCAAAACAGTGATGTTTTTAACATGAGAATTAGGATTTTCTTCTTAGGTCTTCAAATTTCCTCAATTATAAATCACCACATATTCTTTGAATAAGGACTCGACATCCACTTACCTCTCAAAGATGCTTTAGAAACCTTTGATGGCAGCTTGGAGGTGTTTTTGAGCCAACTTGAGGGTTTGCAGGTGTGGGAGACCCTCCTGGCCAAACGTGTAACGGGTCACGGGCAAGTCAGGTCTGCAAAGGTGTCAAGTGAAGTTTTGTGCCAAGCGCGCAGCGTCTATCAGGCCTGTCGATCAGACAATGGCAGTGTCTTTGCTCCAGGCGCACAGCGCGTGCACGATCTGTCGGGTCGAGAAAATTTGTTGGGCCTTGTGCCAGGTGCGTAGCGCCGATGCTCCTTTTCGAGCGGTCAAGTCTCTCGGGCCAGCGTGTGGCGCATACTTCCAGGCATGCAGCACTTTGGAAATTTGCAGGTGATTTTTTGGCAAGGGCAGAGAGGCCAGCTCTGAATGCGCAACGCTTCTGAACTTGCCTGAATTTTCCCAGAAACTCACAGTTTTCTCCTGAGTGCTTTAGTGACCTTTTGAGTGAAAAATGAGTAATTTTTGAAGTGTTGAGGTGATCTTTCATAGACTTAAGGATTTAAATTTATCTTTATAAACGCATTCTCTAATGTTTTCAAAGTCTCTTCTTTTTGCTGATATTTCTTTGACTTTTCCTTTTATGTGACCATAATACTAATTTAGCT
Organism: Pinus albicaulis; assembly: GCA_034641835.2. Taxonomy (NCBI): domain Eukaryota; kingdom Viridiplantae; phylum Streptophyta; class Pinopsida; order Pinales; family Pinaceae; genus Pinus; species Pinus albicaulis. The sequence continues at coordinate 165,828 of JAXQQM020082541.1, forward strand.
TTTTCTCTTGCTTCTTTTACCAATTATTTTGAATTTTTGGCTTGCAAGTGACTTCAAAGGATAAATTTGATTCTTTTTTTCTTCCATCATGCATTTCAACTCAACCTTTACCTCTTCTTACTGACCTTTTCACACTGTTTTCTTCTGTAGGTGATTAGATGATGAACTTGAACTTATTTAATCTTGGGGGTTTGATATGTTTTCTTTTGACACCTTAGAGACTAAAAAAACAAGGCAACACCATCACAACACTCCTTTGACATGCATTATGGAATTCAAACAATTTCCTTTACCTTCTTTGGCCACTTCTGATTTGCAGGTGCCTGAAATGATACTTGAAACATTGCCCACTGATGCTCTTCACCTCCTTGTTCTACAAATTTTGTTTGAGCCACAGGATTGAATGTCTTTGGCTTGTTTATGTCCTTTTAACACTTTCACTCAATAGGTGTTGTGAGAACCCTGAAGTGGCTCTCCCCTTTGATCTTTAAAACATGCTAATTTCACCTTTGACAACTTCAAGAACTTACATAATGGTAGTGTCTCCCAAACTTCTTTGTTCTTACCTTGGAGCTCAAATCATGTTTTTTTTTTATTTTGACCACTGAGTGTAGGTGACTGAAATGATAATTTGACCCTCTCTCACTGATCTTCTTTACATCTTTACTCTTTGATACAGTGAGGCATTTCACCTTGGCAAACTCTGGGATGTCACACACCACAGTCCCTTCAAATCTTCCTTTTGTTGTCATCATGGGGACTTAAGATCATCATTTTACCTCTTTAACCATTTTTGGCATGAAAAACTCCTTTGGATGAGTTTGGAATCTTTACAAACAGGGATATCTTTAGAAACCCTTTGCTGCCATTATGGAGTCCAAACTTACCCTTTCATCTTCTATGATCAGCTTACCAAAACCCTAGGTTTCTGGGATGCTTGAGAACAATTATCAGTGTTGTCTTCTAAGTTCTCTATAGCCCATTCAAGTTCATTAATTTCTTTCCATTTCACCTCATAATTTTCCCAATTTTATCTATAATTTCTAAAAAAAATCTCTTCAAGTTTGGTTTATTGGTGTGCCTCATTCATGTGATTTGTTGCATTGGATCTTTGCTTGGCACATTGCTGGCCCAATCAGGCTTAAGAACCCTAATTCTTCTTGAACAAAAAATTCTTCCTATTTAGTTTCTACGAATTTCTTGATTGAAGAGCATGTATTTTACCTTACCAATTGTCTAGTGATAGTGACTTTAACACTCCTACAGAAATGTCAAACTTCACATTTAACCTTTGCAAAACTTGAACTTGACAAAGTAGTCCTCCTTGGAGATTTTTTTATCTTTCTTGGACAAGCATGTGTTGATCTTATTTCACATTTGAGCCAACTTCTAGCACAAGAAAAGCAGTTCTTAAAACACTAAGGATGACCCTACAACCTATGAAACCCTAATGACCTAGTGGGAGGATCCTTTGACCTGGTCTTTGACTGAAATCTGGTTTAGGATCTTCAAGTGTAAAAATAGAGTTTTTGACAAATTGATGTATTGAAGATCCAAAATCCAATGCACTTGATTTATCTAAAGAGCCTACAGATATAGTTTTGAGACCATCAAATTCTTGAGGAACCTGGTGAACATGGGAAGGAACAGACTGTCTGTTAACCCTAGATGGAAAGTGGAGGGGTGAGGCAAAGGAAAAACAAAGTGTTGAGGTTATAGGTGGGAAAATAGGATATATATGAGTGGCACAAGCCCATAAGGGGTCTTTTAGGAGTGGTAGGTTAACTATGGAATGGTAAAATAGTAGAATAGTGAAAATTTTGGAATAAGGATAATGAAGGCAGTGAGATTTATAAAACTCGCAATATGCAGGAATCTTATTTTTAGAAATATAGAACTGATATTTAGTCATCTACAGATAGTAAAAATTATTGATGACTAACACACTCTTATCATACACTCAATTGAGAATCCAACATCATTTCTTTACCAAATTTCTCCCTTCCCTAGCACTAGGATCTGTGCTCAATTTATAGGGAAATTGAAGGTAATTTCTCAATCAATGACTTTATAATAATAGGAAAGACATGTTCCCAAGCTCAGAGGTGTTAGATGGACACATGGATTCAAATTTTGACACATATGGACTCTTCTAGAAGGCACTGACCATGTGGAGATTCCGGAACAATGAGAATTTCACTCCCATTTGACCAACGCACTCTTGAATGTCGGGAAGTGCTTTTCAAATCACCCTTGACTGGAGGTAACTACATATGCAAAGAAGTTTATCATTTGAGATGCTGCTTTGGTGAGCTCCTAATTGATATAACATGTACTTCAATTCTCGGAAACCTTGTAATGGAAGTCATGGATGATTTTTTCTTGTTCTTGTCTTAGAGCATATAGCAACTGAAATGATAGGGGATGATAGTGTTGAACCTTTAATTAAACTGAGAGGGGGGGGGTGAATCAGTTTAACGCATTCCTGACCTTTTAAAACTTTTCATTAAGCTATTTACACCTTCATTTCATATCCAATTTAATGTGCAAGTAATCTTAGAATGCAAGCAGCAAGTATTAGTTTAATATAGCAGTAGACTTAATATGAGAGTTGCAGGTATTAAGCAGATGATACATATCAGATTCAATACATAACTATCATGCACAGAGACACCAGATATAAGTGGAAACCCATAACGGGAGCAAACCACATCTTATTATTGTTGTGATGCAAAGGCAAGCTCCTACTCCCTCTCACCACTGTTTTTCTGCAGGCACCAACCTACAGGAGGCTCCAACCTCAATTCTGCAAGCTACAACTTGCAAGGAAGCACCAACTCCCTTCAATTTTTTGTAGGCACCAACCTACAAGAGGCTTCAACCTTTGTCAGCTACAATTGATAGCTATTAAGTTGAATGTTTGCTGATTTACTCCAGATATCAGCTATGTTCTGTATCTGCTCTTCTTCTCTTAATCTTCTCTGCTTTATTCTTCTATATTCTGCATTCTCTATATCTGCTCTCTCTATCTCTCTAACCACACTCTTGTGCATATCAATGTGATATTATATATAGATTTCATCACATGAATTTTTACATTCCTCAGGGAATTTGAAGTGAGTAGTCCTGAATTTTTGCCTTCTACCTTCTCAAATATTTATCCAACTCAATTTAAAATCATAATAATATGTACAAAATTTCATGCTACAGTGGGATTTTGTCTTTTCCCCAGGATACTTGCCTTTGCATCACAAACAATAAAATAATTACATCATTTACATTCACATTCTTAATTACATATTTCAATATCACTCAACTCCTTTTCTAGATTTGGCTTTACTGGATTTGTCTTTTCCTGTTGCTGTTAAGAACCTGTTCTGCATGCTCTTTGTTCACTTTCATCTGCATATTCCCTATTTTCTGTTCTCGGGCTGCCTGTCTACATTTTCTGTTCATATATGAGTTAAGTATAATGGTTTTAAACTCACATTACATTTTCAGTTCTTCCAACCTTATTCTCTTTTTCATTTTTCACTTAACTGTGTGTAAATGTATCCCAAACTTTCATTGCCAAATAATTTTCCCAATCCGGGAAATCTCCCACTTCTCGTTAATTCCACGCTGGCAAATTTAATTAAATAAACAAGTCTGGTTTATCTAAATTCAAAGGATTTAGATATTAATTCCATACTCATGTATAATTATAACCCGACAATCTCTTATATGTACATATGCGCTAACTTCGCATTGTAACCCTCATACGCAACATAATAGTTGACTATTGTGTTGGAATTTAATTTCATCTGCCGGATCAGTTGCAGGCGGCAGCACGACGACTGGTTCAGTAGGCACAGAGGGTTATCGCAGCGGCATGTTTGAACAGGTCAATGGAGTACGGGAGGTCGAACCGTTCGACGGTTAATGGGAAGGCACCCCCCGTAGTTGACTGGCCAATCGGGGGTTGACCGCCGATCAACGGCTATGATGAACTACGGGGCCTCACCCCAATTGATGCGTACGGGAAAATGGCAGCCCCCATAACCACCAGGTAGTGGTGGCTCCACCCACGTGCACCACCAACGCGCCACTTAACCATATACAACTATTATAACCATGCAAATTGACCCTCAGCACGTACATATATTAACCCACACAATATATCCATATACCTGTTGCGACGTTCTTCAATTATTAACGAAATCCCACAGTACATCACATACCCTTATGAACTTGTGAACCATGATAAAATTCTTTTAATATACTCCGTCGAACCTTATAATATACTCCGTCGGGCCTTATACTAAATTAATAACCCAACTTCATTACGTATATTTCCGTCGAGCCCACAATGCCATCAACCGCCAATCGAATGCACACAACATGCATGACTTATTGTCCACGCACTTTTATTAAACCTCGTGCAAGTCCTGTGATCGCCCACCGTTGGATAGCCTTTGCCCAGATCAACGGATCTTATTCATTTCGCTGGGCATCTTCCGCCGATCGTTAATGCGCGAAATTTCATTTTAATCAAAACCGCTTGGGACACGCGACCAAATCCTAATGGAATCGCTATGATTCCACAGATACCACCTTCCATATAAAAGTGGTGCGAAAAATACCAGAAACCGCCGTCACTGTTCCCCGTTCCTACTCGTGGTTCCATTGCTTTACTCCAGGTTCCGGTCCTCCACGATTTCATATACATATAACTTTTCATCGTATTTCAGTTATATATATGACTATGGTTCCTTCCGCCTTTATTAAAACAAATCGCTCATATTTCAATGTATTTTCGTATTCGATTCCACTCCAATGCTCCGGGTTCCGCTGCCTATTTAATGTACAGAGGTTCTATCAAACTGTTAACCCCGAAACTCGTGGGATAATCAATACCACGACATCATTGGCTACGAGAGTTTAGAGATTGAGCCATTACACAGAGTCGACACCTTTCATTACAATCTTCCACCATAATTTATCTTGCTGGTAACTACAGGTATGGCTACGCATAACTAATGACTTTCAGTAGGCATCAATTTATTCCAATCCCACATAGAATCACGGCTCATACATTCCACATAGTCAATTTGTGTTCCACTGCGGGTTCAACGGTCTATCCACACATAACCCTCGCCACAGAGTTTATTTATTTGACACGAAAACCTCGCCACAGAGTTTATTTACACACCATTCCTCAAAATTGCACACTACAGCATCATAGACCCATTTAGACCCCCAATTACAGAATCTCATGTAATGCAAAACTTCTTCACTACTCTGCACCTTGAATAGCTCTTTACATCCATTCATTTCCTTTGCTTCCTCTGCTTTTTCTTTGTTGCCTCTGCTTCTTCTCTGCTGCCTCTTCTTCTTCTCTGCTGCCTCTGTTCTTTGCCATCTCCTTGCAACTATTCCTGTCTCTGCATCTGTTACCTCCTTTTCCATCAATGACAACATTTCCAACAGATAGACCCTATTTCATTGGTCCTGGGGATGATGTCCAGTTTGACCAGGTCATTGGGAATGATGCCAAAATTGACCTATAAAAAAGGTTAACTTCGCTCAAATTATATTGACAGAGATGAGAGGGGAAGATTGCCTCACAGTTTTATAGATTTTATCAGCTATTTTGTAGCATAGATAAGCGGATTAAATCTACAGCAACAACTATAATAGAAATGAAAATATCAGAAATGAAAATATCAGAAATGAAACTATCTAAATAACAAAAAGGAAAGGATGACAATGACAGAGAAGCTGAGGCACATGGGTTGGGCCCTAACCCATGAGCCCAGCTGTCAGGAACTAAATCAGTAAAATGGATTATATCAGCTCATTTCAGGAAGAAAATAGCCTTGTTACATTTCTGAAATTCTAATCACTGAGTATAATAAAAATCTTAATAGCTTGCAGCAAAATTACCAAAATGGAATCGAAGAATCGACTGATTGACTAAATCTTCCTAGCTCTAGCTATGCTCTATTTATTCTACAGGGAAGTTACCAATGTCTCTCTAGAAAATAGTAATTGAGTCTACTTGACTCCCAGTAAATGAAGATTGAGTGCTCTCCTCTTTGAGTTGCTTGGATACCTCTAGAACTCGAACTGCAGGAGAGAATCTTTGGGGTGATCGAGTCCACTTGACTCCAAGTAAACAAAGATTGAGTGAACTCCTCTTTCATTTGCTTGGCTGCCTCTGGAACTCTAATTGCTGGAGAGAACCTTTGGGGTGATTGAGTCCACTTGACTCCAATTAAACAAGGATTGAGTTTCTTGGCTGCCTCTAGAATTTGAATTGCTAGAGGGGATCTCATGAGGATCCTTTCGCTTCCTTTGAGAGTTAAGGAGGGTGAACAACCCCCTTGAATCTCTCCAATATTTCTCCCTAATTTCTTTATATTGTGCTCATTTATTCCCCAATATTGATCTTCCAGTGGCAGGGAGCAAGTCCCTAAATCATATCCTTCTCCAAATCTGCATAGTCTGCCAAATATTCTCACAATATTCTAAAAAAACAACCAATATTGGGCACAAATATGAAATTACCTTTTATATTGAAGCATAAGAAAACATTATTAAGTGCAGAAAGAGATATTTAATATATATATCCATGTGCATAAGGAAGGTATATAGGCTTAAGAAAGGTTAGATGGGACTTATTTTATGTCTAATTTAGAGGCCCGTCAATTATGTCTCCTAGAGGAGTAACTAGAGTGATACCCATACATATCGGTCCTATTGCCAAGTGTATCCAATGATCTTCCACCTTTGACTGTGTCAACTCTATCCAACTTGTATCCGGACTGAGACCTACTAACATCAGCTCCATTAGTCTTCTCTTCTTGTTCTTGACTAATCCCCAAACGTCCATGTCTCTAAAAGTTTCTAAAGGATCCCTTCATTGACCTCTGGTTGCTTTTCCTGAGCCCTTGCATGTCTTTCCTGAGCCTCTACCAGTTGGTCATTGTCTGCCTTACAACTTCTGATATCTGCCCTCAAATTTCTCAATGTATCTGTGTTGGGGCCTTTTTTTGAACAAACTGGTTTTGAGTTGCAGATGGTCAGTTGTGGACGAAGAAAGTTGCAGAGAGTCATTGCAAAAAGAAGAGATCTGTTACAGGTTGCGGATAATTATTGGGCAGATGGCGGAGTGTGAACAGGCGGCAACACAAGTGGCAAGGAAAGTCGACAACAAACAAGAATAAAAAATCTCGGAAGCAGAGACAAGCATGGAAGGGAATAGGGAATGGCAGAGAATAGCAGACCAGCCGAGCAGAAAAGGAACAAAGACTGCCAGTGCCAGGAAAAGTGATAGATAAGCAAGGAAAAGAAGAAAGCAGTGAGTTAGTTATGGGATTTTGGGGGTTTTGTAGTGTATTAAGCTCTGCGGAGTCTCGGATGTAATGTATTGCATAGGAAATATCATACACATAAATTTGTTTTGTGCACTTGAGTCATGTATCGAATGTGTGATTATCTATGTATGATGTTTAATGGGGTCATTAAAATTTTTCTGATAGCTTCGTTGATACCTGCAATATGATAGTCCTTCCTTTAAATAATATGCATTAAGTGTTGTTTCCTGTGTGACTGTAATGTATTGGCGATAGAGGATGAAAGAGTAATTTCGCTTTGCTACTATGGTTTTAGTTCTCATATCTCAGTAAGGTCATGGCACGCCTCAGGTGAGACTCCTTGCTCTCCTTTGAGCAGGGTGAAAATGTCGGCGTTGTCCTAGATTACAGCGGGATCTTGTTGGCCTCCGAGCCTGAAACTGGGTCTTACCCAGAAGTCACCCATTTTTGCGAACAAATAGTTTCATTGTCAGGACCTGAAAAATTCCTGCAGAACTAGATCATGGTGTCAATGATTTATGAAAGGGCAATATGAAGTTTGTGGGATAATCATGTAGATCAGTTCATATCGCAATAGGCCAATCTCCGACATCAAAAGGAAAGGAATATTAAAGATCAAGTCTTATTCTCTGTAGCAGCAAGTGACTTGTACGAGATATTTTGGGGAAAAAATTTTAAGGAGCTATACAACTGGTTGAGAAAAATCCAGGTCAAAGCAACCCCTCGAGCATTGTGTCGATCCCATCGCAGTTGGATGCACACAAACCTGATGGCATTGCACAAAATGGATATTGATCTAACACGAGCCATAAATTTTTGGGTTCAAACTACAATAGAGGGAATTTTTGAGTTCGCAACTGAATTTCATCATTCCTTTGCTAAATTATCAGGAGTTCAAAAATTTTCCTCAAAATTAAAAGTTACAGGATTGGGTTGAAACTAGGATGGTTGCGTAGATCTCGACTTCTTGAATCCAACACCATGAATTGTTCGAAAAATAGATGTCGTATGAGGGAGATATCACATTCTGATTGAAAAGCCAAACAGGTAAATTTTGTGACAGTTTAACCAGGGTTGACTAGGATGCATATTCAAGAGATGGGTGGATGCACAGTTAGAAAAAGGGAATATTCTGAGGAATATTCCTTTCCTCAGAACCAATCAGGGTGTGACAAGTGTCGATTCATTATTTTTTGAATGAGTTTGGTATGGTTTGGAGGACCAATTAAAGGGTTCCATGTGGCTAGCCCTGAGGCTGCCACGTGTCCCCTAAATGGTGTGTTAAAAAATTTTAGGGTCCGTAGAAATTGAACCCTGGACCTCCAACAGAACACACGCATGTCTAACCACCCAAGCCACATGATGAATATTAACCATAAGAGTTTTCAGGTTATATTTAAGTTTTATTGTAATGGAGTATGGGGGTTGGGGACCGCCAGTGGTCCCAACCCGCCAGCAATCCCTGCGTGTTGTTCACATGGCAATGTAACAATAACAACCATCATCTTGGTCTCTATGTTAACCTGACCGTTCTATCTTCCAGCAGTTCTACAATATTTATCACATTTCATAACATTTAACGTTATCGCCGCGTGGTTATCGCAAACCCCAAAACCATCAACTAGAGTTTTGACCTTTGAACATGGGTTCCACCTTCGGATCCGCTAACCATCAAACAAGACCACGGGTTTTGGGGTTGGCATGTGGCCACCCCAACCACTAATAATTATTGCTGCGGTTAATTCGGCAGTAGCTTTGGAAGTGCGCCCAAAGAGGCAGTAATCATTATTTTAGATCCAGTTAAGTGGAGTTCTCCACTTTTAGTGGAGTTTTTCTAGGTGTAATTGGGAAAAAGAGTAGGAGACTCAATTTTCGCCCATTCCGAGTGAATGAAGAGTTATTTTTGACTAATTGAAGCATTCTAGAGCCATTGGTGCAGAGAAAACAGCCATTATAGCACTCTAACTACATGTATTTGCAAAATTTTGAGCATAATGAAAGATGGGCATGCCATTGGGAGCTAGACCAGCCGATGTAGCCCAAGAGGGTGAACTGCTTCATCATGCATGTTGTGTAAATTATATTTTGTGACTTATTTATTTGTTTTACACTACTGTTCAGTGTTATCTATGCTTGTTTTATGCTTCTAATTCACTAAAAATAATCTACATTTCATGGACAAAAACCTCAATCCTTAAGCAAACTAATGAGACAAGTATGCACATGATTTATAACTAAAAAGACACTTAGCACAGCAAAACTAATACAATCAATTCAGATCACTAAAGCAAAATACATATTTAAAGCTAGGTTGAGGGGAAATTTGTTGAAAGAAATTCCCTTGTGGATCAAGGCTCTAATGGTGGATTAGGGACTAATGGCTCTCCAAAACCCCGTGATGGAAGCCTAAACCTCTATTAATGGGGAAAGGACTTTAGGGAGAGATTCTATGGAAAGGGGAAAAGGGGGGATAGGGAAATGGACGTCGAGACTTCCAGCAAGTTGAGAGAGCTAAGAGAACATCAGAGGGCGCAAATCACTGAGAAGTGGCAGGAAAGGGCAATACGAGAGTTTCAAAGGCAGAAGAAGAATGTACAACAAAGAGAAGAGGCACCGTAGATGACAGTGGAGAGAGAAGGTGAAGTAAGTCCCCGAGGAATTGAAGGGTCTTCCCAAGAAGTTAGACAAGTTCATAGGATCCCATCCTGATAGGAGAATACAAAGTTTTCCAATGAAGAGGAGGAAGCATGCCCCAAGAATGAGTCTGATCTTGAGATTTATGCTGCGATGGAATGACTATTCCAGGAAAGATCGACTACCATAATACAATGTAATCCTATTCCCCAAATTCCACATAGCATTTGTCCTAACCTTCCCCTCGTATTCTATCAACCCCTCATAAATTTTTGATAAAGTTGCAAAGTTCAAGTAAGTTACATAGTATCCAATCTACAGTGCAAGTAAACGCTAGCAGTAGTGCTAGTAGGAGAATTTCTCAGTCAAGAAGTAGAGGATTTATACTAGTTATTCCTACACAAGCAGAAACGGCTGGGTCATTTACTCGATATTGAGTGTTCTATGGAAAAGGGAACGATGATGTAGAACAGCACTGGTATCTATGCGAAGCGATCTGGAGAGTTTTCCAGACGCCAGATGGTGTCAAATTGATTGAATTTCAAACTAAAGTCAGGAAAAGAGCATTGCGCTGGTTTATCAAATGGTCTGAGGTGAACCAGAATCCCACTGTAGATGATGTTAAAAGAGAATTTGTATAGGAGTTCAATCTCCCATAGACTAATCAACAGGGGCTATAAGAACTATGGTAGATAAAGCAGAGAGAAGGAGAGACCTCTTGGGACTTAATGAGAATATTTAAGGATGCAATCGGGAAACTTAGTTACTCGATAGACTCGAATCATTAACGCAACTAGTTCATCAAGGCCCTTTTACCTCCTACCAGGACACCACTAACCTAGCAGAAGATCAATATGCTTTAAGACGTGCTGGAACAAATGATGAAGATTGAAGCAATTGCCGACTATCCACAGGTTCAGGGGAGGGGTAGCCGCCCAAGACCCTTCCATACTTGGCTTGCAACACCAGATAGAAAGTTTGACAAAGAAGATCAAGGATATGTAACCAGTGTGGCCTTGCGTAGCCCAATGAGTGGTGCACACATTTCTTACTGGAAGGAAATTTGGTTTCTGAGTGCCCGATGTTGCGTGGAACCACTGTTGGGACATCAATAGCATGACCGCAAGGGACGCCACCAGTGGGAGGAGTCGCACAAGTAAATATGCAAGGGTTGTACCATGGGCAACCAAATTTCCATGGTTTTACCAAACTAGCAAACCCCGACTCCAAAAAATATTGCGAAATTTTCAAAGGAGTTGGTCACGTTCCCTATCTGTGCCCCATATTGCAAAAGTATTCAAACATCCTGAATAATGTCTATTTTGAATTTTGTGCTTCAACGACCCATCACACAAATCAGTGCAAAGCTTTGGACGCATTGGAAGATCAATTAAACAGATCCTCCTATAGGGTAAATGAGGCTCCAAGGGGCCGAGGAGGACTAGGAATGTGAGGAGGTAGGATGAGGAGAAGAGGACCCTTGAGATGCTACAAGTGTGATCAAGAGGGCCATGTAGCAAGAGAATTCCCATTACCAAGATGACCATGGTGCTCTCAATGTAGTGAATGCACATGCCACAAAATATTGTCCCGAATTAATTAAAAGATGGGAAGAAAGAAACAGGGAGCGGGGCACTAACTAGGTCAATGAAAAACCAAGATTAGTTGAAACACATCCTTTACCAAGTGTGGCCATAATAACCCAAGGAGTAAAGAAAAAGAGAGAGGATGCAAGAGAGATGGAACCATGAAAACTGATCAAGCCGACATCACCGAAGAAATTCTATGACTCGGTGATGGAAGTGTTGGAAGTGTTGGAAGTGTTGGAAACATTTTCAAGGTTAGGAAGCCACAAGGACATGCAACAAATACAACCAGGGAAGGAGGGAGGAAATATTGCAATGGCAGGAACGCCAATAGAAGAATGGTTTAGATTATTCTTGAGCATTCACTAGAAAATTTGGCCCAATTTCCGACGGCCACTTCATCGCTATTCTGACACATAGTCGTCGCAAGAGCGACAGTTCGATGACGGGAAAAACGTGGTTCACCATTACGTCGCAATTCTGACACCTTGAAAAAGTGTCACAATACCGACACTTTTTCCGTCACTTCCAAACAAGCGTCGCTCTTCCAACGTTTCCCAAACCGTCGCTCTTCCGACATTTGTAAACTATCGCAATTCCAACGAAATGTGGTCTGACGTTTTGAACGTCGCTCTGTCAACGTTTTTATACCATCACTCTTCCGACGTTTGTAAACTGTCGCAATTCTGACGAAATGTGGTCCGACGTTTTGAACGTCACTCTTTCGATGTTTTTATATTGTTGCTCTTCTGACGTTTTTAAACTGTTGCAATTCCGACGCCGTACAAAAGTGTCGCAAGACCGACACATTGCAAAAGTGTCGAAAGAACGACGCTTTCCAGAAGCGTCGCAATACCAACACACTCCAAAAGCATCGCAATACTGACACTAGGAAGAACTGTTGCAATATCGATGGATGTCACAAGACTGACGAAAATGGAAATTGTTCAAAACGTCGAAAGACCAATGCTTACAAAGCGTCGGTATACCGATGGCGGGTTCAATTTAAAAAAAAAAATGAAACTTTAAAACAGGCCAGTAAATCTCCAATATTTGTTATGAATTGTGGGCATTCCAATTTTTATGAACATAATTCGACCGTGAAATATTAATATAATAAACTACCCCGCAGTGCTTCGACTATAAACAATCATATAAACATGGCTCTGTATTTCAAAAAATAGGTTTAAAATAGAAACAGGGCAACTTTTTTTTTTATATGTAAGGTTAATCTATTAACAGTGGGAATAAAAGCACAGCATGAATGAAGTTAAAAACATTGCCCAAACTTATGGAAAATTTTTCAAAAAATCAAAAAAGAAGACTGCCCTCATACGGGGAAACGAGTCTTGAACGTTTTTCAGGTCATTGCATTGCCCACGCAAGGGAACCATCGTTTGATATCTTTGACGATTACAGTGTTTACAGAATTCAAAAATAAAATAGAGGTCCAGCACAGTAATATAAGCAAAAACATGCCCAATTAAGTGGGCCACGAAGCAAGAAAACCAAACCAAAGAGAAGCAGCTACTCATCCGGTGGTTCTTTGACAATTCGGCACCATCCTTCGGCAAACATAAAAATGAAACTTTAAAACAGGACAGTAAATCTCCAATATTTGTTATGAATTGTGGGCATTCCAATTTTTATGAACATAATTCGACCGTGAAATATTAATATAATAAACCACCCCGCAGCGCTTCGACTATAAATAATCATATAAACATGGCTCCGTATTTCAAAAAACAGGTTTAAAATAGAAACAGGGCAACTTTTTTTTTTCTAAGTAAGGTTAATCTATTAACAGTGGGAATAAAATTACAGCATGACTGAAGTCAAAAACATTGCCCAGAATTATGGCAAATTTTTCAAAAAATCAAAAAAGAAGACTGCCCTCATACGGGGAAACCAGTCTTGAACATTTTTCAGGTCGTTGCATTGCCCACGTAGGGGAACCATCATTTGATATCTTTGACGATTACAGTGTTTAAAAAATTCAAAAATAAAATAGAGGTACAGTACAGTAATATAAGCAAAAACATGACCAATTAAGTGGGCCACGAAGCAAGAAAACCAAATAAAAGAGAAGCAGTTACTCATCCGGTGGTTCTTTGACAATTCGGCACCATCCTTCGGCAAACATGTCACTGTCCATGGCGAGAGCAGCTTCAGACACAGAAGGTCCAGGATCTCCAGGCACTATCTCCACATCATAAGCCCTACGAACCTGAGCCTCTGGTTCCTGGTCATCCACACCACCGCTCCCGTCTTGAAGGCCCGAAAGCTGGACTTTTTCTGAGCTCAAACCCACCGGACGGGTGCATTGTTCCTCCACTTGGGCCTCTTCACGGAAAACCACGGTTATTGAAGCTATGATTCATGGGCAGTTCAGAGAGAAATTAAAGGAAAAAAGCACAGTGCGCATCATGGGAGAAGGTGAAGCGGTGGGGAAATGAGGAGCAGGAGAGCCCATACGGTGGCCAGATCCTAGAACCCGACCCCACCCACTTCTAGTGTTTGGATAGCAGCCTACGTAATAATCATTGGAGTGGGAAGATGACTTGGTTGAGGGGCTGGAGGGAGTGTGCAGGGGTTTGCCTCTGGTGCTACCCCTGTAGCAACGCATCCTTTGACGTAGGCGAGGCATGGGTGCAGTCTCAGCAGTGGGCACAAGACGAGACGGAGAAGCAGGATTCCAAGAAACCGAGGAAGACAGACACAGACCAGATCGAGAGAAATGTAGATTTTCACCAAGGTCTAAGCAGCAGTTCAGCTGGCTTCTCCTTCCTGTCACAGTGCGCAGGTAGTGTAACCCAACAACCGGAGAGCATCTGTAATTCAAAGGTTGTGGATCGTCTGAGAAACCATAGCGAAACACCATTTTATCGACCCGACTGCAATGGCATCGAAGAATTCCCATCATAAATCTCTCATTGATGAGAGCCAAAGGCCAGAGCATATTGGAGCATGTGGAGTCGCTAACAAGAGTGGAGGTCCGATCTTGAACAACGTTAAAAATTAATGCGATTGATATGAAAACCTTGGAACTTAAATATCGGCGAATTGAACAACGTTAAAACTTAATTCGATTGATATGAAAACCTTGGAACTTAAATATCGTCTGCCAGCTATGACATGGGTGGGCAGGTGTCTCCACACTTCGCCACACCCATGTCCCATGACCTTAAATGCCATCCAATGCACCCGCATCTGCGAATAGGGCAACTTTTGATTGAAATGTGGGTTTTGTTTAAAGTTTTGTGGTCCCGCACCACGACAAGCCAGAGGAGGACACGTGGAAGAAATTGATTGGAGCAGATCTTTGTTTGGTCTGCTCACGCACTAGAAATCTAGACCCAAAATAGATTAGGGCGAATTTGATAAGAAATTCGTGTCACAACTCTCTCTCTCTGTACGCCAGCCCAAATTCGGACCCGAAAAAGATTAGGGCGGAATTCATTTGGTTTTCGCGTCACAAAATTGGCCGACGTCAGCAGGCTATTTTGGAACGCGAATTTGGTTTGAATTATGGTTTATCGTCGTTTGAAGTCCGGCGGACTCCACGGCTAAAAGGTTCGTTTGAAGTTTTGACAAAGGTTTTGTTATATGTTTTATATAACGTGCGGCAGAATAGTTTTATTGTTTGTTAAGGTCCCACATTGGTTTTGGTAATATTTTGTTTTAAATGCGACGTATATATGTTTTATATATATATCTCATATATATATTAAAACATTTATAAATTGTGGACACCAAGAGCATTTTAATAGATTTGTTATTCGCATAGTTTTTATTATGTTTTTAATATATGCAT